>CM035439.1:74646085-74708585 GCA_020310875.1 Ceratopteris richardii
CACATGCTTACATACACGTACATAATGCATACACACACATACACACATAGACACATACACACATAATGATGCATACACACACATACATATGCATACACACACATATGCATACATACATGCATACACATACACACACATAGATACATACACATAAACACATACACACTCATAGACACACACACATACACATAGACACACACACATACACACATAGACACATACACACGTAATGATGCATACACACATACACATGCATACATAGACACACATAATGATGCATACACACACATACATATGGATACACACACATATGCATACATACATGCATACACATACACACATAGGCACATACACACACATAGATACATACATACACATAAATACATACACACTCATAGACACACACACACATACACACATAGACACATACACACATAATGATGCATACACACACATACATATGCATACACACACATATGCATACATACATGCATACACATACACACACATAGATACATACACATAAACACATACACACTCATAGACACACACACATACACATAGACACACACACATATACACACACACATACACACATAGACACATACACACGTAATGATGCATACACACATACACATGCATACATAGACACACATAATGATGCATACACACAAATACATATGCATAGACACACATACATATGCATACACACACATATGCATACATACATGCATACACATACACACATAGACACATACACACACATAGATACATACATACACATAAACACATACACACTCATAGACACACACACACATACACACATAGAAACATACACACAT
This sequence comes from Ceratopteris richardii, assembly GCA_020310875.1. Taxonomy (NCBI): domain Eukaryota; kingdom Viridiplantae; phylum Streptophyta; class Polypodiopsida; order Polypodiales; family Pteridaceae; genus Ceratopteris; species Ceratopteris richardii. Next base: position 74,646,928 of record CM035439.1, read on the forward strand.
AATGATGCATACACACATACACATGCATACATAGACACACATAATGATGCATACACACACATACATATGCATACACACATATGCATACATACATGCATACACATACACACATAGACACATACATACACATAGCTACATACATACACATAAACACATCAAAACTCATAGACACACACACATACACATAGATACACACACACATATACACACACATACACACATAGACACATACACACATAATGATGCATACACACACATACACATGCATACACACACATATGCATACATACATGCATACACATATACACATAGACACATACACACACATAGATACATACATACACATAAAAACATACACACTCATAGACACACACACACATACACATAGACACACACACATGCACACATATACACACATAGACACTTACACACATAATGATGCATACACACACATACACATGCATACACACATACAAACACATATACACACACACATACACACATACACACATAAATGCATACATACACACATATATGCATACATACACACATATATGCATACACACACATAGAGAGACATACTCACACATACACATACATGCATATATATACATACATAATGCATATGCATATGCATACATACATACATACATGCATACACACACACATACACATACATACACACACACATATACACACACATACACACATAGATACATATACACATAATGATGCATACACACACATACACATGCATACACACATACACACATACACGCACATACATACACACACATGCATACATACACATACTTAATGCATACACACTTACATATGTACACGTATATATATTGATTTCTAACCATTTTGTTTTATATGTTAGGTATTATGGATCCCAGTAGAGAGAGAAAGGTGAAACTCACTCTCATAAAAAGTCTTATGAGAGTAAGAGTTCCGTCTGATACTCTAGGGGCCATAATGCGTGATTACGCAGAGGTGTCTGATGAGGAGCTGGATTATACGATCAAGATGCTTACCCAGCAATCAGACGAGGGCTCTTCTGCGGCTCCACATGCAGGAAGAGAGCTAGCTGCTCATAGGTATGTTTTGTTTTCATAAACTTTTTTAATGATATTATAACACATATTTTATTTATTTCTATCTATCTATTTGCAGGACACCTATACCACCTTCAGCACGTGATAGCAGAGCAGAGTTGCCTATGAAGACATGCATAGGCACCTTAAGATTAGAGTGCGACATAGAGCGAGAGGGGAACATTGTGTATATAGGGAATGGATTGGAGTTCAAGAGAAGAATGTGGGCACTATGCGACTCTTACCTGCGCTTTATCCACTTATCGTGGAAGTAAGTAAAAGTTTTACATATAAATTGAAATATATATCTTATGTTTTATTTACATTATTTTTTTTATTTTTGTAGTGAGCATGATGAGAGGGATAAGAAATATGTGCTTAGTTCACTTGAGACAGAGTTTGGGACAGGATGGTCCCTTAAGTGGTGTTTAAAAGAGATGCGGACACTTATGGCTCATCGTCGCGACAATGCACGGTATGCACTGCTTTTATGTATATATATGTGGATATGAGTATGTGTGTTTATGCATGTATGTATGTATATGAGAGAGAGAGAGAGACTAGAGGTATAAATACACGCATACACACACATGCATATATACACACAAAACACATGCATATGCACATATAGATACACATACATACACAACACATGCATACGCATAAATAAATAAATAAATAAATAAATCCTATTTTCAAAATCCTAAATTGAAAACACTAATTTCGATATTAGGGTTTTGAAATCCCTAATTTAAAAACTCTAATTCAACTTTTTAGCCATATGTTTGAAGTATATGTACACCTCCGACGTCCTACTAGAGAGATGTCTCTCCTCCCAACCTTATGCCTCTATATATAGCTACTCGAATCAACGAGGATCATAATATATGTAAAGATATATACACATCATGTAGATAGGATACATAAATATAAAATGGAGTAGATATATTCTGCATCACACATACATGCCTAAATGCACACATAAATATATATATACATACTACCATATTTACATGTACACATTTACACATAGACATATATACATATATACATGTACACATCACATATACATGTCTACATGCACGCATAAACATATAAATATACATGCATACATATTTACATGTACATATTTACACATAGACACATATACATATATACATGTACACAATTATAAACACTTGCATATATTACATGAATACATGAATATTTTACATAAATGCATATGCATATATACACATATGCATATTTAACACATGTATACATATATCACACACATGCAAACACATACATATACATGAAATACATATATATGCATACTAACATATGTATACATATAATACACATGAATACACACACATATGCATACATACATGATAATAAATTTGCTCCTCGAAGATAAAGCTATATATAAAATAATTAGGCATACCCCCGAGCTTCATGTTCTAACTTAGAAGAACATGATTTCATCTCTGTAATAGGATTTGTCGTTATTCAAGTTAATAAAAAAAACCTATTATCTGATATCCATTCAGAAGCTTCAAGTTATTGATCAATAACTAGAGTACAATTTACTATCTAATCTGATCATATGTTTTCATTATTGCCATCATTTTGGTAAGACATCAATATAGTCTCATCTTCATTATCCTTATTGATTTCATTTATTTCTTCTATTGTTAAATCTATGTTCTCATGAATCACATCATCTATTGATGGATTAATATCTATTTCTGGTAATTCCTCTTCCTCATCAGTAGAATCAGCATGTAGAGAATTATCCTCTTCATCAAAAAGATTAGTATCATTATCACGTATAATGATTCTAATTTCTATTTCAGATGTTGACGTATCAATATCTGATGCTGAATCATCAAGAGGACTTTCTTCAATCTCTCTAACAATAAACTGTTCAAACAATGACCTACCTCTAGGTTGCACATGAATGACTTGCCACCAAGGATGGCATCTGGGTTTTTATAAAAAAATGCTTGTTCAATATGCCTAGGAAGAATATATGGTTCTTTAGTAAATCGCATTACCTTGGAAGAATCAATTGCCCAAAACCCAGATAATTCCCTTCTTAATGTAGAATTACTACCTTTATACTCCGCTCGAAACCAGTCAACCTTCAAAATGACCTATCAAAATATATAACGACAAAAACCCATTATTAGGTGCTTAAAAAAATAACTAACTCTAAAACATATATATAAACTTTTTTCTACCTGTTTGAATGTACGAAATGAAATTTCGTTGATACCAACAATAGTTCCTACATAACCAAGTTCGCTATCTATAAGGTTCGTGTCTTTTGAGCTAGCACGTGATAGTTGCTTGAAAGAAGCAACAATACTAGAATCCTCTGTTTTACGTAAAGAATCAATGGCTTTGATTCTAATATGTTGTCCAAAAGCCCACATATTAGTAAACATTCGAGCCTACAAAATAAATTCAATTAGTAAATAGAAACTAACATACATATATGAAAAAAATAAAATATTATTTTAATAAAATTACCTTTCGTTCACAACCTATCATTAACTCTCTTTGCTCATCTGAGATTTCTTCATTATTTGCGTTGGCACGTTGCAAACAACTATATAGCCAATCCGTGAAAGAAGGTATATCTGTAATCTCAGTATTATCGAGATTACGTCTAGATCTTTTGTTTTTTCGCCTTTTACTTCGGAGACTTTGAAGTTCCTCGTACTCGCTAAGGAATGCTTGCATGCATTCGCTATTATATGGTACAAAAGTAGAAACATCATTTTTTTCTTGAAATGTAAATAAGAATGGAACCCCCTTACCTGATAATACCTCATCTGTTATTTTTGAAGAAGAATCACTGGTCCATGCACGTGGAGCTTCTTCATGAACTCTTTCAAAGTACTCACTAACGTAATACATGCACTCTTCAAGCATCCAACCCTTTGCCATGGATCCTTCTGGTTTTGCTCTTTGTCGCACATAACCTTTTAGTATTCCCATAAATCGCTCGACCCAAAACATCCATCGAGTGTTGACAACACCTACAATCTCTATCTCATCTACAAGATGGACTAATAAATGAACCTGAATATCAAAAAATGAAGTAGGAAGTTCTTTTTCCATCAAACATAGTAGCTCTTTGCATTCACGTTTTTTTTGTGGGATCGAATTTTTATCGATCTCTTTGGATGTAATCCACCTATACATATCATAAAAACAATTATAAAGAAGTTAATTAAAAAATAACAGATATCCAATATTCATACATATTAAATATAAAAGTATCATAATTACCTTATAAGTGATCCAAGACAATAGATCACATCTTGTACTCCTTTTGTTGTACATCCATCGATAACCAAAGGTAAAATATGTTTCAAAAAGTTATGCCAGTCATGGGTCTTTAACCCAGATAAGCTCTTATCATCCATAGTAAACATGTTTTGAAACGATGCTCCATATCCTGTAGGAGTCTTAATCAATTGAATTCTATTGTTGATAGTCTGTATCTCTTTTGTTGTAAGTACTGAAGGAGCACATGCATAAGTCGTTTCTTGTCGATGTCTATCAAAAACTGGCCATAACTTTGGTTTGGATTTTTGATCTTTCAAATCATTCCTTGATGTTGTGGTATCTTTTAGTCCAAGAAGATGCTGCCATAGTGAATAACCAATATTTTTGAATATATGCATAGGATCAAGAAGATGACATACTTTTAACTCTTTCCAATACTCCAAAGAATACCATATTGATATGTTCTCAGCAAGTGCCAATTTTCCTTTACCTCTGTTCACATACTCATTATCTGAATCATCACTGAAGATTTCTGCTTCAGGATCTATCAGAGGTCCATCTGTCCATTTTTTATACCAATCCATAGGCGTCATAGGTTTTGGATACTAGCCTGTTTCAAGCTTTCCATTAAAATGTATCGCTTCTCTTTTAGATCTTAAAGGATGATCATCAGGCAAGAATCGTCGATGTCGAAGATAAATATTTTTGTTGAGATTCTTACTATAGGTTGATCTCAACCAATCACCACAATATGGACAAGCTTTATAACCCTTAGTAGATATTCCTGCATCATGAAAAATGATAAAAATATAATTAGATTAAATCATATTTATTTACATTCATATTGAATAAAAAAATTACATCAATACCTGAACATACGCCATATCCAAGAAAATCGTGAATAGTCCAAGCCACAATACCACAAACCGTAATATGTCTTTCATTGATGCTTTTCGATACATCAATGACATTAATACCTCTCCATAACTCTTGAAGATCGTCAATGAGAGGAGCAAGACATACATTCATATCTTTAACTTGTCTTTTGCCTGGGATTAAAAGTGAAAGCATTAAATGTTCCTTTTTAATGCTAAGATATGGCGGAAGATTGTAGTTTATGACTACCACTCGCCATGTTGACCATTTACTGGATTTCATGGAGAATGGATTAACCCCATCTAATGCAACTCCTAACTTTAGATTCTGTGGATTTTGTGCAAATTCAGGCCATGTAGAATCAATATGCTGAAAAGCAACACTATCATGAGGAATTCTGATTATTCCATCAGTACTTTTGTGATCATGTCCCCAAGTCAAAAGCTTTGATAATTCGGGGCTTTGAAACATATGTCTAATCCGTGGAGCCAATGGAAAATGTCTCAATACCTTTTTTGGGATTTTACCTTCTTCACCCTTATATCGAGGAGATTGACATTTGGGACATGTCAAGGAGTCTGCGTATTCACCTCTATATAAAATACAATCGTTAGGACATGCATGTATACATTGATAATCTATACCAAGATTGTTGATTATCTTCTTCATTTCATCATGTGAGGTAGGAAGAATATTCTGACTTGGTAAAAACTTTCCAGATAATAACCTGTAAGTTTATCAAAAAAAGATATATTAAAAAAGGTAAATAAATAAATATACATATATACATGTAGGTTTTTATTCTTACTTTAGATAAGGTAAGACCAAGAACTTGAATTGAATGGACACTTTTTGTCCGCGCATCTTTTAAAACTATTAATGCATCTTTCAAAATATTTACACAAAATTTGATTGTTTTGGATGGCAGGATACGATTGTTTGTTTTGGACACATGAAGTATGTTATTTGTCGATTCACACTTTCAAACTGAACATATGTGTGAATCGACAAATCATTCATATCCTCCAAAACAAACAATCGTATCCTGCCATCCAAACAATCATATCCTACCATCCAAACAATCGTATCCATTCAAGTCAAGTTCTTCTTCTTATCTTATCTAAAGTAAGAATAAAAACCTGCATGTATATATATATATATATATATATATATATATATATATATATATATATATATATATATATATATATATATATATATATATATATATATATATATATATATATATATATATATATATATATATATATATATATATATTTATGTATATATATAAATAGATAGAAAAATGAAAATTATACCTTAATAGTGTCGAAAAAGATACATTACTCCATCCAAAATGATTTTGAAGGTTGAGAATAAGTAAGCTCGCACTTAGTCGTGTCAAACGACTTCCTTCATATACATGCTTTAGACATTCCTCTCGAAGATATTTCTCGGTTTTAGATATATCAATGCTCTCACTGTCATTTTGATACCAATCCTCAATAAAATCTGCCATGCCATCATCTTCATCATTGTCACACAAATCTTGTACTTTATCGTCTTTTGAATATAGATCTTTCAACTTTGCATATTGCATAGGATTAGTTTTGCATAGCCTCCTCATGGAAGCTTCTGATAATCGTGGTCTTACTGGTAATTGTGAATGCTGTGGACGAATATCATCAACATCATACGTTGGAATCTACACATATAAATAAAACTCATTAGTATTCCATAAATGAATAAAAAGTAAACTTCAAATATAAAATTAAGTATTTAACTTATTAAATATGGATAGAAAATTTTTATTCTCTCTAGCTAAAAGGTGCTCTTGGAGGTCTACGCCATCCATAATTCACTAATAGTTCATCACCAGCATGTAATGTAGTAATAGCATTGACAACTATGTATCTTGATACATCTTTACTCATGTATGGTGATTCATGACTATTTTCATGCTCGAGTCAAATGTGCAATTAGTCCTTGAACTATTATGTAACCCTCGACTACTATTTATTAAACCTGCTATATTTCCATGTGTGTAAGGTCTTCCATCAATATATAATCTTTCATTTTCTGCATGTAAAATCCTTCTACTAGTAAGGGATGCTGCGTTCAAGCATATTCCATAAGTACTCATGCTTTGAACATAACGTGAAAGTCGATGCCAATCTCCCCATCCATATATAGGACCACAAAATGACATAAGAGTGACTTTAGAGTTCGGGGGCACATACAAATCCTCTACAATAAAGAGACCACGACCAACATTAATAATATTGGATGGAGCAATCATATAGCGATTACCCCAAAAGTTGAAAACCTCTCCATCTAAAGGAAGTGGTCCTCTATTCCATCCTCCATATCTTCTTCTATCATATGTTTGTACTAAAGAACGATCACGAGCTGGCAATGGATAATCTCCAGTCATTTCATTCTCTAAACCAGGAGGTAGAGGATTTCTAGAAACCTCTGCTTGTAATTGATGAACAACAAGTCCATGACGTGTACGAGGTATATTAACATTATGAGAAAAATCATCATCATCATCATCATCGAGCAAGTATTCTTGTATATCAACAATAATTTGATTTTATATATGGTTTTAAAATAAAATAATGACATTAAAATATATAGAAAATACATACCCAAGCATTATCACGTTGACTAGGTGATGGTGCACGCTCAAAAGTACCATACTCTGCCTCATGTTCAATACATTCCAATCGTGGTCTTCGATATGTGCCATAACAAGAGTTACACCAACATATAATATGCTCTTCATAGTAAAATTCATCATAATTCCTATCGGAGGACACATGTGAAGTCGTTGCATGGGTAGGAGGTGGTGGAGTACCCTCTGATTGATCAGAATCTGCACATCATAAGAAACATAAAAAAAAATATAAGTTATGTATCCATCAAATATATTTAAAATTAAATATTTCATATACTTACAGTATAAAGTCGTTGCACGAGGAGGAGACGGTGGTGGAGTTCCATCTGATTGATGAGAATCTACAAATAATGATATTTGATATTAATAATTTGATTATCTACATAAACAAAAAATTCACATATACATATTTACACATACACACATATTCACATATACACATTTACACATACACACATATTCACATATACACAACTACATATTATTGTGGGATAAATGCATGTATTTTGTATGAATGAGTGTATATGCATGCATGTGTGTGTACGTATATATGTGGATATGTATATGTATGTTTATGTTATATATATGTATATGTGTATATGTATACATATATGCATGCGTATATGTTTGCATGTATATGTGTATGTGGGTATGTGTATGTGTATGTGTGTGTATATATGTGTATGTGGGTATGTGTATGTGTATGTGTGTGTATATATGTGTATGTATTCTGACTTTTTTTTCTGTTTGAGATTAAATTAACAGGAGATATTGTATGGTCGAAAAAAATAAGAGGCGAGCTAGCATACCACCTGAGTCGTGGCAGTTTTTTCGTAGACAGCTACGTCTTCAAGAGTCATTTCCTCAGCAGAAGGTACACAAATTAATAGTTTATATTAATAATTTTTATATATTTTAGTAATTTTTTACATTTAATTTATGTATTTTTTTTCTTGAATAAACAGGCTGCTGCAAAGAAGAGAGTGGAGTCGGGCCACACATCGCACCTAGGCCAAATGGGCCATAATGGTTTTGTAGCTACATTTGTAAGTATATGTGTTATTGTGAGTATATTTTTTATTTTAGTTAAAATGCAAGCAACTAATGTTTTTTATTTGTTTCATTGCAGCGGAAGGATTATGGCCGATATCCTACGAAATAGGAGATCGAGTATGCTACACATTTTGGATATCGGCATTTGAGCGAGTATATGCAAGATCATCCTGATGCCTTTGTGAGTATTTTTAAATTTTATATAATTATTTTGTTTTTATGAGTGTTTTAATTATTTTATTTATTTATGTTTGTTATATGTAATATAGGAGTATTATGGAGAGACAAATATGGATGAGGTGGAGAGACAGACACAGGAGGGACGATCTCGATCGTCACAGGATGATCATGACGATGAGGATGAGGATGATCAGAATGATCATGATATTGCTGATGATGATGATGATCATGATGATGATGATCATGATGATGATGATTAGGATTTTAGTTGATTACGACATTGGATTATATGTATTTACATTGATATATATATATATAGATTTTATTTCAGTTATGTTTTGAATTGTGTGTATGGTATTAAGTAATGAAGAGTTTTGTTCTATTGATTGTTATTATTGTTTATATTAGGCATGTGTTTTAATACTTTAATTATGTATGTGTGTGTATATGTATGTCTGTGCATGTGCATGTGTATGTATATGTATGTATGTGCATGTGCATGTATAAGTGTATATGTGTGTATGAGTATGTGCATATGCATGTGTATGTACGTATGTGTATATGTATATGCATGTATATGTATAACTCTATGTGTATATGTGTGTATGTGCATGTATATGTGTATATGTAGGTATGTGTATGTGTGTGCATGTGTATATGTGTTTTAATACTTTAATTATATAATTCATTCATATGTGTGTACCTAAGTGTATATGTATGTGTGTGTATATGTATGTATGTGCATGTGTATGTGTGTGTATATGTATGTATGTGCATGTGCATGTATAAGTGTATATGTATGTATCAATATGTGCATGTTCTTGTGTATGTGTGTGTATATGTATATGCATGTATATGTATAACTCTATGTGTATGTATATGTATATGCATGTATATGTATAACTCTATGTGTATGTGTGTGTATGTGCATGTATATGTGTATATGTAGGTATATGCATGTGTGTGCATGTGTATATGTGTTTTAATACTTTAATTATATAATTCATTCATATGTGTGTACCTAAGAGTATATGTATGTGTGTGTATATGTATGTATGTGCATGTGTATGTGTGTGTATAATATGTATGTATGTGCATGTGCATGTATAAATGTATATGTGTGTATGAGTATGTGCATGTTCTTGTGTATGTGTGTGTATATGTATATGCATGTTTATGTATGTGTGTGTACATGTATATGTGTGTATATGTATATGTATATGTATATGTATATGTATATATGTATATGTATATGCATGTGTATATATATGCATGTGTATATGTATGAAACATGCATGTGTATGTGGATGTGCATATACATGTATTTGCATATATGTTAATGTGTGTATGTATATATATATATATATATATATATATATATATATATATATATATATATATATATATATATATATATATATATATATATATATATATATATATATATATATAATGTATGCATGGACGTCTTTTTATGTGGTTGTAGGAATGTTTGTGCATATGCATGTGTATATGTGTGTATGTCTAAGTGTATGTGCACATGTATCTATGTGTATATATGTGTGTGTATGTGCATGTGTATATATGTATATGTGTGAAAGTGCATCTTCATCATGTATAAGTGTATGAGTGCATATCAATAAGTGTGAGTATGCTATGTAATGAAAATAACACAATTCAAATGATCTACAAAGAATAGAAATTGTACTTACAATTGTTAGCCATACTTTTTGCTTGGTTAGCTTCTTGAATAACCTGCAATAAAGAGAGAAAGAAGAGAGAGAGAGAGAGAGAGAGAGAGAGAGAGAGAGAGAGAGAGAGAGAGATCTAGAGAGAGAGAGAGAATTCAAAGAGAGAAAGATGTAGAAAGAGAGAAACAAAGACAGAGGGAGACAATAAGAGAGAGCTTATGCAAAACAACAATTCTGCATATACTTGCTTCAGCTCGTAAGCACAGCGCAATTGCGAACGTTGGAGAGCTCTTCGATTGGATGCGTGAAAATGCTGATCGCAGAGCCTCCAACGTTTTAATTTTTGTTCGTCAATAGATCGTCGTGTAAGCGATGCTATTTGTCGTCGAATAGGGGACAATTTTACCGTCGCTTATGCGACGGCAACTAATGTCGCCTACGTGATGCAAAAAAGCGTCGCTTATGTGACGCTTTTAAATTGCATCGTTTTAGCAACGTTTTATGGGAACGTCGCAATCCCATCGCGTCACAAATCGCAAATACCGTCGTTTTCTGCGTCGTTTAATCGGCGGTCGACGCGCGATGCTAATTACGACGCAAGTTGCAATTTTATAGCGACGAAATTCTGTCGCCTTAACCGTCGCTATACGCCCGTATTTCTTGTAGTGAATCTATCATATGGATCACTTAGCTAGGTCTATATTACGCTTGCTTAAAAGTTTTTATAATCATTAGATGCATAGATCTTGAGATATGTGTGATTATATGTGACAAGGCATGTGTATCACCTTCTTCTTGAAAAGTTGGGTTTACCCCCAAACTTCGTATCACCTAAATTCATGAAGTAACTTATTTTAGGTTGCTTAAAACATCATTTGAAAGTATGCAAAAGATCTTTGGACAATTGCTACTAGGCTCTAAGCACTAAGAAAAACATCGAGAGCTTTCTTCCATAAATATAAAGTTTCTCAAGGTATTTTGTAACTCATACCTTATTTATTTTGACATAAAAGTTTGAGAATGATGCTCCGAAGTAATTTGGTGGTTTAAATGCATATATTGGAAGATTAGAGAGTACAATAAGTGCATTTGAAGTTAACAAGGCTGATCTTGAGCAAGATTTTCCCAAGACATCTCATCTCCATAATATACTCATCACGTCTTCAATGTGATATTAGTGCAGAGCTAAAGGTTAGGCATTATGGGTGATGGATTTCCCTCATCCATTGAAAACTTGGATCAAAGCAACAACTCAGCATGGTCTCTAAGAATGAAGGCTTATCTCCAAGGAAGAAATTTGTATGGATACATCTCAAGAGACTACATGATGCCAATACTAGCAGCAAGGGCCAGCAAACTCAAGAGGAGTAGAAAACGTTGAATGCATGGTGTTCAAATGATGCTTTGACAAGGTCATATATTCTCAACTCTATCTCCGTTTTTTTACCCGCTCATATTACCAATTGTAAAAATCTCAAGAGACATGGAATTTTTTGGTATCCTTCTCCTCAAGTACTAAAGCCAAAAAGACTCAGCTATGGATGGAGCTTACAAAACTCAAGAAAATGCCCAAACAAAGTGTGATTGATTTTGTAATCAAGATGAAGGACATTGCATATCAACTTGGGAGCATTGGAGAGATCATTGATGAATAGAAATTTGTGGGGAAAGTCATCAATGGGATCAAAGATGATGGAAAATGGGAAGCTTTTACCAAAACCATGGATATGTACATGGATATGCAAGTGTCGACTTCAACACACTCAAAGGGAACCTTTTCACACATGGATACAAAGGAAGGGGAGACTACAACAACTACATAGATGAACAAGCTCAAGAGGATTCACTTCTACTCATGAACATGAAAAAATGAAGAGAGGTAAGTCTGATGAGCATGTAATTTACATAGATTCTAGATGCTCAAATCATCTGGCAAGCAATGTAGCTCTACTATTAGACTTGGAAGATCCAAAGAATTAGCATGAAGTCCAAACAAGAGATGACACAAGACAACCAGTTGAGATCAAGGTATTATGTTTCATGCATACATGATTGTAGCATATGGGCTACTTTATATATCATGAAGCATAAGAATGAAGTGTTTTCATGCTTGAAGAGATACTTAGCTCTTGTGGAGAATCAAATTGATAAAACCCTAAAAAGACTAAGGTCGGCTAGAGGAGGAGAACACTTCTCCCTTAAATTTGATTCCTATCTCCAAGATAGAGGAATCAAAAGGGAAATCACTACCATATACATGTCAGAGTAAAATGGAGTGGTAGAGAGAAGGAATAAGGCGATTGTGAAGGCTAGAAGGTCCATGTTAAATGAGAAAAAGTTACCAAACATTTTGTGGGAAGAGGTAGTATCTGCTGCTGCATATTTGATAAATAGGTTACCATCAATGGCTCTAGGATCTTTGGGTGCTTTGCATATGCACACATACCTTCATAGATAAGAGGTAAATTGGACCTAAAGAAGAGAAGTGTGCATTTATAATCTATGACCTTAATAAAAAAGGTTATAGAATATATAATCCTAGAAATAAAGGCTTTATAGTAAGTCAATATTTTTTCTTTAATGAGAAAAACATTTTGAAGATGATTTTAGGAATTTCAATCTACCATATGATCTAGAGGAAGACTTCTCAACTCTCTCAAGCAAGAATGCACACACATTTGAAGCATCAAGTGACTCTGAAGATGATCAAAAGACTCCAAGGAGAGAAATCAACTCATGGAACTCCAAAGGTAAAGCTAAGGTACAAGAGTTGAAGGGTGTAGCCGAATCCTCTCAAGAAACCATCAAAAGATCTACTAGAGAAAAGAAAAAGCCAGAGAGGTATGGCTATGATACATCATTGGTCACTAAACACTCTATCTGTTTAGCACAAGACTTTAACTCTAAGGAGACCTCATCTTATGAGGAGGCAAAGAAGAAACCAAAGTGGATGAATTTCATGGAGGAAGAGATTGAATCTTTATATAAAAATCATACTTGGGAGTCACTACCCAAGATGTCATCTATGAAGATCATTGGATCTATGTGGATATACAAAATGAAGTAAAAATCTAATGGAACCATCAACAAGCATAAATCTAGACTCATAGATAAAGGGTATACTTAGACATAAGAAATTGACTATGAGGAGACCTTCTCACCTATGTCAAAGATTCCAACAATAAGAGTACTTATAAGCATTGCAGCCTCCAAGTATTGGAAGATCTACCAAATGCATGTGAAGAATGCATTTCCAAATGGTTGGATATCTAAAGAGGTATATATGGCTCAAACTCTTGAATTTGAACATTCATTGTTTCTCAAACATGTATGCAAGTTAAGGAAAGCCCTATATGGTCTGAAGCAATCCCCAAGGGCTTGGAATCATAGGCTTGTCACCTGTTTGCAGGATAAATGTTGTGAAAACTCCTTCCTAGAGTATACCATCCACCAGAGAGTGAGTGAGTATGTATCCACCCATCCAACTCCACCCATATATATACCAAAGGTCCAAGAGTTGCATGTCTTAATTTTTAGCCATGTGTCCTTCCAAGTGTCCTTCATGTGGATACTTTCCCAAGAGAATCACATGGCTTCTATTTCAATTGAAGTCTTTCTTTCACGTACAAGTCAAGGTGTCACTTCAGAAGCTTCTCCCAAGACTAAGGTTTTATTCCCTTAGGTTAATTATTTCTAAGGTAACGAACCCTTCAATTGAGACTTCTATGAAATAAAACCTCAAGGGTTAAATCCAAGAAACATAGGTTCCTTTTGGAGGGTCTAACCCATGATTTATACAACATTCTTCCCCCCTTTAACACTTTCGTCCTCGAAAATGTGCTTTGGTATATTATGTGGAGTATTCCCCCGTGCACCATGATTCATTTCTTTTGATCATGGTCTCACTCTCAAAAGATATTTTCCTCGTTTTTAACCAATAGTGAAAAAAGAGGGAAATCTTTTATTTATGGAACTTACTTGTTCCCAAGTAGCACTTTCTTCAGTTCCATCCCTCCATTTAACTAGGCACTCTTTATATAGATGATTTCTTGTTTTCTTATCTCGAGTGCGTAGTATTCTTTCAGGTTCATGAGGGATGTTAAGAAGGGAGATTGGTTGAATGACTGTATCCGAAGATACAAGATTGTCTTGTTCAGCCAGTTTTCTTTTTAATCGGCTTACATGGAATACTGGATGAAGTAAACAATCTTATGGGAGTTCTAACTCGTAAGCCAAAGTCCCTATTCTTTAAAGAATCTTAAAAGGGCCACAGAATCTCGGAGAGAGTTTAGGAAAAGGTCCTGTTTTTAATGTTTCAGATTTCTAAGGAACTTTAAGATATACTAATTCACCAACCTGAAAGGAAATATCTCGTCTTTTAGGGTCGCTAAAAGATTTAGCTCTATCCTGAGCTTTCCGAGTCAGGTTTTCCTTGGCTAATTTTAGCTTAAAATTCATATCTTCTAAGAAATCTTTTGCTGCTTGGACTTTTTCATTTTGAAGTCCAACTGCATAGGGTGCTCTAGGTTGAAACCCATACATTAACATAAAAGGAATATATTCTGTTGCAGAATGCTTTGCACTATTGTAAGCGAATTCTACTATCGATAGATAGTCTTCCCAGTTAGTTTGGGTAGAAGATACGTATGCTCATAACATATCTTCAAGTATTCGATTGACTCTTTCAGTTTGACCATCCATTTGAGGATGTTCAACAATACTCAAATTAAGCTTAGTTTCTAACCGCCTGAATACAGCTCTCCAAAAATGACTAGTGAATTTTCTATCTCTATCAGACACTATGTCTTGAGGTAATCCATAGAGTCTATACAGTTGTTCTATGAATAATTTAGCTATTCTAGAGTTTTTACCTGTAGTTCGAGTAGGTATGAAACGAGCCATTTTGGTCAATCGGTCAATTGTGACCCAAACAACGTCATGACCTTTAGGGGTACGTGGCAATCCTGTAAGGAAATCCATGGAAATACTTTCACATTTTCCATTTGGAATTTCTAAGGGATGCAACAAACCCCCTATCTTAAACTTTTCAGCTTTGTTAACTTGGCACTTGGTGCATCTAAGTACATAATTATGTACATCTTTATGTATACTAGGCCAGTAAAACTGCCTTTTTACTAATTCATAAGTTTTGTTGATTCCAGGATGTCCTGCACTTGGAGCATCATGACATTCAAACAAAACTTTTTTTCTAAGTTCGGATTTACAAGGAACACAGATCTTTCCTTTGTATAACAGATATTCATCTTGAATACTGTAATGTTTAAACTTATCTTCATTTGATAAGTTTGTATTTGGAGTAGAAGCCTTCTTCCAGGCTTCATTAAAACTAGTATCCTCTTGATACTTGCCCTTCATGAGTGTTACTAACTCATTAGAAATTTGTATGAAACTCAAAGAATTTAACATGGGCATCCTGCTTAATGCATCTGCCACAATATTAAAATTTCCCTTTCTATATCTGAGTTCATAATCAAATTCCTGGAGTAATTTGGCCCATCTAGCTTTTCTACCTGATAATTCGGATTGGTTTGCAAACCATTTAATACTTGCTTGATCAAAAACTATAGTTACCTTGGCGCCAAACAAGTAATGTCTCCATTTTTTCAGAGCATGCACAATTGCATAAAGCTCTTTTTCATAGGTAGAATAATTTCTTTGAGCTGAATTTAGCTTTTGGCTTTCAAAAGCAATTGGTTGACCATAGCTCCTATTGCTAGATCACTAGCATCTGTTTCAACTACAAAGGGTTCATTTGGGTCTACTATTTGTAGAACCGGGGTCGATGCTAAGGCTTTTTTAAGTCTTTCCATGCTTTCACCTTGTTCCTTTTTCCAATTGAGGCTTTTGGGTTTACCCTTTGATTTTTCAAATAAAGGGGTTGATATTTTTGCAAAGTTAGGTACAAATTTTCTATAGTATCCTGCTAACCCTAAAAAACTTTGAAGTTCTGTAATAGTTTTAGGGTGAGGCCAGTTAAGAATAACTTGGACCTTATCAGGATCTACTTGAATCCCTCTTTCAGATATAATGTGTCCAAGATATCTAATTTCTGTTGAAAAGAATTCACATTTATCTTCTTTTTGGAATAATTTATTTTCTCTTAGAACTTGGAAAACTTTTTCCAAATGTTCTAGATGAGAGGCTGCATCTTGACTATAGACAAGAATATCATCAAGAAAATCAACTACAAATTTTCCCAAATATGGGCTTAATATAGTGTTCATTAGTGTCATGAACGTGGGTGGGGCATTTGTTAGTCCAAAAGGCATGACTAAAAACTCAAAATGCTCATATTTAGTTCTGAAAGTTGTTTTAGGAACATCTTCAGATTTAATTCTGATTTGATGATATCCTTGACAGAGATCAAGTTTTGAAAATATCTTAGCCCCTTTTAATTGATCAAATAAATCATCAATTTGGGGCATTGGATATTTATTCTTGATCTTAACTTTATTCAAGGCTCGATAGTCAATGCATAATCTCATTGATCCATCTTTTTTCTTGACCAAAAGAATGGGTGCTGCCCAGGGTGAAAGACTGGGCTGAATGAATCCCTTAAGTAGGTATTCTTTTAACTGCTTTTCTGTTTCAGCCTGCTGGGAAAAAGGGAGTCTATAAGGGGATTTACATATAGGCTTTGTTCCTGGGAGCAAGTCTATAGCATGGTCGACTTGCCCACAAGAAGGAGGTAAGCCATGGGGAAGTTCTTTTGGAAAAACATCCCGATAATTATTTATTAAACACTTGAATTTAAACCTTTCAAAGACATCAAGGATATGCTTGATAATTTCAAGATGGAGAATTCCAAGGTTGCAGATACACCCATGGAGATGAATATGAACCTAAGTTCTCATGAAGGATAGCCAATTGAGGACATAAGACATTAAAATATTCTATTTGGTAGTTTGAATTATGCCACATTGACTAGAATAGACATTCGTTGTAGTGTAAATGTCACAAGCCAATTTTTGCACACTCCTAGGAAACCTCACATGGAACCAAACAAGAGGATACTCAAATACTTGAAGGGAACCATTAATGAAGGTCTATATTACCCATATATATCTTATATAGACATAAAACTCTTTTCTGATGTAGATTGGATAGGTTCTAAAGATGATAGGAGAAGTACAGTAGGATATCTTATTTTTGTAGGCACAAAGCTCATATCATGGTCATCAAAGAAGCAACCTATTGTTTCATTCTCATCAGTTCAAGTTGAATATAGAGGATTAGCCAATGCAACTCAGGGATCTATCAATAAGGATAAAATAGGTTCAGTACAAAATTTTTATGGTACCTCTTGAAAACCTCTATCTGCTTCCATGAGATAGAAATATTTTCCCTAATGGTAGAGGCATGAGAGAGGCCTAACTATCTCCAACTACATTTGCTTAAATCATATATGATAACCTTCATGGCTCAAAAAAATTCTAACTTCTTTATGCTTGACACGGTGCTTGAAAAAATCTTCTCTAAATCTACAATAAGTCCTTTTCTTGAGATTGCATGTCTTAGTAGTGTACCTTTCATCACTACGAATTAAGACTTTCTAGGAGTGGGCTTAAGTTTGTCTCTTGCCATTGATAATTTTCCTTTTGGTGGATGATGGAGGTGGTTTTAAAAGTCATTTAGGCATGTGGTGCCTATTATTAGAAGCGCTTTTCATATACTCCATGGAAATCCAAAGAAACTTCCTTAGCCACTTTCCATGGATTTCGATGAAACTTCCTTAACCGCTTTCCATGGAAATCCAAAGAAACTTCTTAAGACACTTTCCATGGAAATCAAGTAATCGATGCAACCAAAGTACGCTAGTGGACTTTTCAATTTCAAGCCCATTTGGGTGTACATCCACATTGCCTATGGGTCACAAAGGTTGTCTTTTCCTAATTATTTTGATGGTTTCTTTTCCTAATTATTTGATGGATGGATATTCAATTTTTCAATCTCTACTGGTTTGATTGTGAATCAATACGGCCCTTCTACTATATATTGAAATACAACCTTGTCCTTATGTAGGAGGTGTCTCCTCCCTTCTAAGTGTGAACCATAGAAATGAATATCTAGATATAATTTATCTACACCTTCCTCCAAATGCAATAGAATGTATTCATTTCTAGGCATCCAGTAAGCTTTTCTGTTATGCCCAATAATTTACTTGGAATTAAGTTAAATCTTCACTCATTTTCTAATAGTGTTCCTCCTAAATTTTCACCTTACATTGTCACCATAGGCTTGGATCTCTTGTAATTTGTTAGGAATGTTGGAGGCCAATCAATTATCACTCCATATACTTTTCTAGAATCTCTTGGAATTGACTATGGGGCTTGAGATCATCTAGCCTTGTATGGGCTATAATATTTTAGTTTATCCCAAAAATGTCTGGGAAGTCCTATGATTTGCTAAACTTCATACTCAGCGTGTAGTTCATCTTTTTTATTGAATCACTCATTATTGGTAGCTATCTAAGTTAATTAGACACCATCAAAAGGAATTAGGCTAATAATTGCTACCAAGCTCAGAGCACTCTTCTTTATACTGAATAGGTGTAGAGACTAAAATAGGAAGCCTATGACGTTGGATTAAGTTCCCACTCATCTGTCTTGATCCATTGATTAGTGGATCATGTTCCAAAGAACATAGGTGATTATTTATGATCATTAGCAAGATAAAGAGGCCCACTACACTCTCCGTCACTTGTTCTTGGTTGGTGTGAAGCAGGTTTTAACAACACCACTTCATCTCTGAAGACTATCCACCATCTCCTCCAATAGTGGTACAACTTCCCAGCATGGTCACTAAGGATGCAAGCCTACCTCCAAGGAATAAGTCTATATGGATACATCTCAAGAGATGAAGAGATATCAACACTCAGAAGCAAACATCAACCCACAAGGGAAGAACAAGAAAGGCTGACCACATGGTGTGCAAAGGATGCTCTTGCTAGGTCTTATATGCTAAATTCAATATCTGATTTCTTATTACCTCACATTAGGAATTCCAAGATCTCCCAAGAGACTTGGGAAGTACTTTCTTCATACTTCTCATCAAATACAAGATCTAGGAAGAACCAACTATGAATGGAATTTACAACCCTAAAAAAGCAACCAAAATAAAGTGCAGCTGATTATGTGACCAAGATGAAGGATGTCACTGATAAGCTTGCAAGCATGGGAGAGGAGATAAGAGAAGAACACATAGTAAGGCAGATCACAAATGGCATCAAAGCTCATGATACGTGGGAGTCCTTCACCATAGCAATGGACCTTTATATGGATATGCAAATACATGACCTCAACACCTTGATGGGGCAACTCTTCACCTATGAGATAAAGCTCAACAAGAATGGTGACAACTCTAGAGGTAACAAATCTTTTGCCCTTTATACAGATAGAAATAAAAGTAAGGATAAAGGTTAAAGCAAAAAGAATGAAGAAGAGGATAGTACCTCTCAAGTGAACTTCACAGGTAGAGGAAGAGGTACTAGAGGAAGGGGCAGAGAAGGAAAGCAAGGTAGGGAGAGATCCTACAACACTCCACCTTGAAACATCTGTGGCCTAACGAACCACACCACAGAAGAATGCTTCAAGAACACAAGGAATTAAGGGGGAAGAGGCTTCCATAGAGGGAGCTATGGACAATCCAGAGGCAAGTTCAACAATCGAGGAAGCAATTACAATCACAACTACAACCAAGGCTACAACAACAACAATTATCAAGGAGGTTTCAGAGGAAGAAGGTATTATAACAACTACATGAAAGACCAAGAGGATTCTCTACTCATCATGAACATGACATCCAAGCAAGGTGAGAAAATTCAATATGGAAAACACCAAAATTAAAGGTACACCCATGAAACTCAATCATAAGCTTAGTTCTCATGAAGGAGAACTTTTGGAGGATGTTACAGGTTACCAAAAACTTGTTGGGAGTCTCAACTATGCAACCCTAACAAGAGTAGACATTGCTTATGGAGTAAGTACATTAAGCCAATTTATGCATGCACCAAGAAAGCCTCACATGGAAGCTACCAATAGGGTACTAAAGTATCTAAAGGGTACCATAAATGAAGGGTTGTTTTACCCATTCACTTCTGACTTGGACATAAAGATGTATTCTAATGCAGATTGGGCTGGCTCGAAGGATGATAGGAGGAGCACCTCAGGATACTTGTCTTTTGCAGGTTCAAAGCTAATATCATGGTCATCTAAAAGATGCATCCCAAAAATTTTGGGGAAGTCCTATAATTTCCTAAATTTCATACTCAACATGTAGCTCATTTTTTTTATTGAAATTACTCATGATTGGTAGCTCTCTAAGTTAATTAGACACCATCAAAAGGAATTAGGCTAATTGCTACTAGGCTCAGAGCACTGTTCATTATACTGAACAGGTATAGAGACTAAAATAGCAAGTCTATGACGTTGGATTAATTTCCTACTCATCTATTTTGATCCATGGATTAGTGGCTAATGTTCCGAAGGACATAGGTGATTATTTATGATCAGCAAGCTAATGAGGCCCACTACACTCTCCATCACTTGTTCTTGGCTGGTGTGAAGCAATTTTTAGGAACACCACTTCATCTCTGAAGACTATCCACCATCTCCCCCAACAAGGGCAACCTCAGAGCTTGTAGAAACCATTAAAAGGGCTTGGAGTGTCAAAGAAATAATTTAGTACTTTGTGAGCTTTAAAGAGATTATTTAGTCCAATATTACTTTTTCAAATAAACATCTCATGATCTTTATTTTTACATTTTTACAACATATCCTATTTTTGCATGGTCCATTCTTTGTGAAAAAAGGAACCCTTGTAACATGGAATTCTCAAGGGATGGAAAAGTCTCATTATGAAGCAAGAACAAGCTTCTTTAGATGTAGAAAAAAGGGAGGAGTGATAAAATGTAATCCATTAAGAAAGATTTTTTACTAGCTCTTTAGAAGACAAATATAAAGGAACACATGTCAAAATAGATAAAAAATATCAATGCAATGAAGAAAATCCTTTTAATACTAAGATGGATTAAATACAAGAAGAATGACATCCAATTCTAATGTGAAACTGAAGGTACAAAGATGGTATCGAATAGGATTTGTAATATATTTTGGTATTTTCTGACCAAAAACTATGTGTGGATGTATTTACAATTTTTTAAACCATACAATTGATGACATTAAAAGGTATTAATCTTCTTTGAGTCTTTTAAATGAGCTTGAATTTGGAGAATCTTCTCTGTATCTAAGATACTCTTTCTTCTCGCAACCAGCAATACTTTTTACATTTGAGACCTTTGCACCCAATGCATAACTATAATAAGAATGAAGTAATCAACTCTTGAAGCATTTAGCCTTGGAGCATAGCCAAATATCATGAATGATGTTCTTCTTTCAAAAAGAAATACCCTATATGCATTAAATGGCAATGAGGAGTAGCCCATATATTTTGATAGTGTATTCAACTAGAACATTGCAAAATCATGGTCTTCACTACAATGCTTATGTACCACATAGAATAAATTTGGATTCAATTTTGGAAGATAATGAATTATTGAATGTATATCCACTTTTTCTTTTCCTTTATTCTCTAAATCTTTCATTTGCCCTTTCCTCTGCTAAGAAAATTATCTTCATCAGATATAGATATCTGTAAAAGAAGTAACAATAGTAAGATTCTATATGTGATGGTTAAAAGGAGTCATGAAGCAGAAAGAAACTGCATAAGAAAATGAAAAAGAAAACTCAAGTTAAGATATGAGTCACGGAGATGACCAATTCAAGTGATTAGGCTCATTGGAAGATATTGGATGGGCATGAGTTGTTCCTTGAAATCATGAAAAATCAAAGATATTTGGTTTATTTCCTTTCCAAATATCTATGAATGATAAGGAACAAGGGAGTTGTGTATGGGAAAAATGAAAAATATGCAAATTTTGACATGAATCTAAGACCCAAACAATTCAAGGGATTAGGCTCATCAGGAAATCTTGTATGGACCTAACCGCTTGAATTGGTCATGTGTGAAAATCATTACAAATAGGTTATCATTAATTGAAAAGAGGATGTTTGGGTATCCAAATCATGCAAATAGATAGTCGATCTTAGGGTTTTTGGACGTTTTAGATGCGATGATAGTATTAATTTCTCCAAGTTCAGAGTCAATCATAATATAGGAAATTTCACATGGAACTTGAGCTTCAAGATGATTTTCTATGTATCCATGACATCAAGGGGATTGCAGAGGGAGAAAACAAAAAAAACTCAAATAATGGAGTGAAACTAGGGTGCAGTTGATTCAAGTGATTAGGCCCATCCAAGATCTTCAGATGGGCCTAATCGCTTGAATTGGTTGGATGTAAAAATCATAAGAAATAGAGGTTAATTTGCCTATTTCTTATGTCAATATCAACGAATGATGAGGAATAAGAGGATGATATGACACGACCAATTAAAACAATTAGGCTCATAACAACCTTGGATGGACTTAATCGTTTGAATTGGTCATGTCTCAAAGATGAGTTACAAATGAATGGGAAATGATTTTGAACATACCTTCACATCATCTTCATCCTAAAGCAATTCCTTAGCATCAATTCTTATTTTTCCTTTGTGCTCAACAACTTTATTTTGTTTGATTTTCTCACTAGATGATTGATCAAGCCAAATCAAAAAGCCCATATTCACTAGAAGTAAAGAACAACCACTTTCATGGTGTAGGAAAAATCCATCGTCCTAGTAAAGGGGAAGCCTTTCTACACTTTCTAGTAATTCTAGGCTCTATTCAAAGGATCCTCCCCAAAGATGCTTCCATGAATATATTTCTAACCAGAGATTACCAGTTCCTATCCATTGACTATCCTCAAAAAATATTCTATCATCTTGAAGAAATGACTTATATTTTGTTTACAAGGGCTTGAAAATCAAACGAGGGTCTGAACATCTTCATTGCATTTAGAAATTGATTGAGTTCCAAACCCTCTTGAATCATGAAATCAAGTAATTTCTCAGATGGAGAGACTATGGGAATTTCACTTTTCTCTTCCATTTTTGAATCTTTGATGGCTTTAAGTCTAGATTCAAGAGTAATGACCTGGACCAATCAAAAGGCACCATGTGGCATCAACGGTCAAGAGATCCTAGAGACTTTATAATAACTCCTCACCTCATTTGTGCAATTTTTTGTGTGTTCTCTCTAGTCTCACTCAGCTTCACATATTCTTCATCGCATTTGTTTTTTGACTCTTTTTTGCAAGAAACAACCTCAGCTCATTTCTCATTGAAGTCTCTTGGTGTGCAAGGTAAGATATGCATTTCTTTGCTTTTTGAAGTGGTTGTTTAAGTTGTATATGGAGCATTCATTCATATAGCTAGAAATATGACACTTTTTGGACACGATCAATTCAAGCAATTAAAGAAGCTTGGAAGACCTTAATCGCTTGAAATGGTTGTGTCCAAAGAAAACAAGTATATGATGCTTATTTTCTTTTCCTTGTTATAAATAGTGTTTCTTCATTTGATTATGTAATGAATTGCATATATCACAAATTGTTGATGGAGAAACAAGAGGCAACTGATTCAAGTAATTAGAGCCATCCGAGAACCAAGGATGGTCCTTATCGCTTGAATCACGTATACATTGAAACCAATTTTGTAATGTATATTTTTGTTTTCTTTTAGTATTATAAATGTCTTACCATTGATTTATGTCATGGAATACACATGACATCACTAGCTGGATTGCATTATTTCACACAACCAATTCAAGCGATAAGGGCAATTGGAGTACTTCGGATGGCCCTCATTGCTTGAATCGGTCCTCTCCATTCATAACTTTCCTTTGATGTATATGTGCTTATTTGAAGGTGAGACATTTCTGATCATGCACTTTTGTCATGAAATACACAAGAGATCACTTAATGGCTTAACTTTTTGGACACGATTGGTTTAAGCAATATGGGCAATTGGACAAGTTTTGGTGGCCCTTATTGCTTGAATTTGTCATGTCTTTAACCCATCCATTGTCTTGTTTTTTTTCTTTCATATCTATAAGGTTTCTTTTTTTGATTTCCTAAAGACAACAAGATGTTGAGAGATCTCAATGTTGAAATCTCTAGTGACATTGCCAACATAGCTCTTAGTTATTGTCTACATGCCAAAATATGCTCATCATTAATTCATAAATTGAAAGCCTCCTTGATACATCTATTCTTGATTTTATTTTTTTAGGGTCCTACTCCAAAAGTGTGAAGAGCTTGTTTCAAGAAAGGTCTTTATCTTGGATTCACTTGTGACTTAGTGTATACTTTTCAAGCACTTTGATATTGTTTTAGTTTTGCATTGCTTCCAAGCTTTTGAACATGCGAATTGATCCAAAATATATAGAAATTTGCAAATAAAATTAAGAGAAAAAAAATATGGTCATATGTAAACATATCTATCATTACAAAAAGACACTACATCATGTGGATGGAGAGTAATTGCAAATGTAGTAAGGTTATTAGAGTGCAATTTCAATATTCCTGATTCAAATTTATCCTATTATCCAGATGTATTGCTGATATATTTAGGTAGTGTCATGTGAACACACTAGGACCATTGGGGCACTTTTTTCCCTATTTAGGAGGTTTTTTCCCCCGGCTTGAATATACGCCAATTGCCCTAATGTGCTACTTATCTTTGTACATTCTCTAGTAATACATTTAGTATTGTGTGTTGTGCTCCAAGATTCTTATTCTTCCTTGTGTTGTTCACGTGCTTCTGCAGACGTCTAACTCCAACAATTGGTATCAGAGCAGGTCGTCGCTTCATCTAGGGCACCGTCAACACTCCTCCGTTTGCAGTCTCAGAATTGCACGAATTTTGGTGAGCATAATCAACGTGTTTTCGAGATGAAAACGGCTTCGCTCTGTGGTGCCGAAATCGTGATCTGAGCTCGTTTCAGCCTCTGAATGCACTATCACAGCGCGTGTGCAAGCTATTTCATCTTTTTTTGCCAAAGGTATATACCAGTTTCTGTTTGCCAATCTAAGCGTCTCGAAGTCTGCTACAGGTCTAATGGAATTCGTCTGGGCAATTCTGTTCAACTTTTTGAGATACAGTCAATTTTATGCATCAAGGTATTTTAGTCACCGGCCATGGTTGAAAGCAGTGATGTATTCCATATGTTGGCTGTTGAGGATAAGTTGGATGGTACCAACTACCCGTTATGGGCTTATATGATGTGACATGTGTTGGTTGCAAAAGGAATGTGGAACATTGTGCAGGGTGTCGAAAAACATCCTATCACACCTGCAACTGTTACAACTGCAAGTACTAAAGCTGATGCAGAAGGTGTCGAAGATGATGGTATTCTGCATATTCCTATTTGTGTTGCGGTCTCTGCTACACCTAGTGTAGAGCAGATTCGCTGGGATGGCAGAGATGCCCAGGCACATACATTGATAGCTTTGTCTGTCAAACGTGCCATTATTCCTCACATTTGCTCTTGCATAATAGCTAAGGATGCTTGGGATACACTAAGCACATTGTACCAAGCTAGGAATGAGGCTCGTGTTGCTTAACTCCAAAAACAATTGGAGAGTGAGCACATGAATGAAGGTGATTCTATGGATAGTTTCCTAATGAAGATCAAAGACTTGAAGGAACAGTTGACTTTTGTTGATGAGGTTATACCAGATAGCTCACTTATGCAGACCATTCTGAATGGTCTTCCTGATTCATATCAGAGTTTTGCTTCTACTCTTTGGTTGATGATGAAAGGCAATCCAAATGCCTTATCATTTTGAGGAGTTAGTCTCTGTCCTGTTGTAGGAAGATCAGTCGAGGCAGAACAGGTCCCTTATGCAAATTGCAGATCAAGCTTTTCTGGCTAGTCAGAAGGGCAAAGGAAAATGGAGCTCTTCCACTAATAAGCAGAAATCTACTAATTCTGCCCATTCGAAGAAGAAAGATAAAGATGAGAAGAAATCAGAAAAGCCGAAATTGTTTTGTAAGTACTATAAGGGGAATGATCATATCATAAAGAATTGTCCAAAACTGGCTGCTAAAGAGGCAAAGAAGAAAGAGGCTGGAATGGTTGTTGCAGAGGCCTCTACACCAAAAACAGAGTTTGCTAATCTTGTGTAGGAAGAAGAATGGGCGTTTACTACTGTTTGCAATTTTGACCCATCTTCTCATGAGCAGTGCATGTTTGCAATAGACTCAGATGTTTGGTATTTTCAGAGTGGGGCGACCAAACATATTACCTCGCAGCATAGTTTCTTCTCTTCACTCAAGCCTGCCCCTATAGGGAATACTATTACATGCACCAACTCCTCTTATCCTGTTATGGGAGTTGGTAAGATCATTTTGACTACTACTGATGGTAGTTCTTTCACTTTGTCAGATGCTTTATTTGTGCCAAGGATCAAGAAGAACCTGTTATCAGTTTCTGCATTAGCCAAGATTGGCATGGTTGTGAAATTTGTTGATGACAGATGTATAGTTTATGATATGTCAAATGGTGATGTGATTATTGCTTCTGGCATTTTATTTTGTGGGTTGTATAAGCTCATAGACTATGAAAGATCTGTAAATGATTTGGGGTGTGCAGTAAATGATTCTCAGGCTATGTGAGATGCAAAGCTTTGGTATGCACGCTTTGGTCATCTGAATTTTGCTAGTTTGGTATGCCTGTAGAAATTTAAAATGGTGTCCTCTTTGCCCAAACTTGAGGCATTTGGAAAACATGTTTGTGAAGGCTATGTTTTGGGCAAAATGCAACATTCATCCTTTCCAAAAGATGGTTTAGTTTGGGCTACTCAGAAATTACAGCTTGTACATAGTGATGTCTGTGGTCCCATGCGGACACCTTCTTTTGGGAATTATCTTTACTTCGTGACTTTCATCGATGATTTTTCCAAGCATGCATGGGTATATCCATTGAAGGAAAAGTCCGAAGTGTTCATGTGCTTCAAACAGTTTTTGGTTTTGGCTGAAAATCTATCAGCATGTAAAATGGGCAACCTCCGTTCTGATTGAGGGGGGGAATATATGTCTTCTGATTTTAATGCATTTCTGGCTGAACGTGGGATAAAACACCAGTGTACAGTGCCGTATACACCTCAACAGAATGGAGTTGCTGAACCAAAGAACAGATCGCTCATGGAGATGGCAAGGTGTATGGTCAAGAGTCAGGCTTTACCACATAGTTTCTGGCTTGAGACTGTCATGTGTGCAACATATGTACTGAACTGGTGTCACACTAAAGTGCTGCAGTCTATCACTCCATATGAGGCTTGACATGATCGCAAGCCATCTATTGCTCATCTGTGTGTTTTTGGTTGTTTGGCATATGCATTAGTGCCTGAACAACATCGCAGAAAATTGGATGATAAAGCAGTAAAATGTATTTTTGTTGGGTAGAGTTCTGAAACTAAAGGTTATCGTCTGTATCATCCACAGACTAAACGCATTCTGGTTATTCATGATGTTGTTTTTGTGGAAGATGCTATTCAGCCATTGCTTTCATGCACTAAGGAGACATCTGTTAGCTCCAAAGAC
The DNA here is from genome assembly GCA_020310875.1 of Ceratopteris richardii. Taxonomy (NCBI): domain Eukaryota; kingdom Viridiplantae; phylum Streptophyta; class Polypodiopsida; order Polypodiales; family Pteridaceae; genus Ceratopteris; species Ceratopteris richardii. The sequence continues at coordinate 74,675,354 of CM035439.1, forward strand.
ATGTATGATACTTTGCTGCCTCCTTTTACAAGTGGACATTCTGGTGCTGGTCCTAATGAGGCAACTTCTCAGCCTTTGTGGGTTTCATGTGATGATGTAGATCATTCCATTTCTTATGCAGATTTTCATGATGCACTAGTTGATGAGAGAGCTGATATTGAGCAGGCAAAAACTATGCCAAAATGGCTAGTGCAGACTTTGTGTGACAACAAATTAGATGCACCTCTATCATATCGTACTCATTCGGGCTCTCATAGTATTTATTTTCCATCAAATTTCTATGCTATGGGTGCATCTAGTCTCTGTGATGAGAATGAGCCTGTTTCGTTTGATGAAGCACAAAATTCAGAAAACTGGATGGCTGCTATGCAATCTGAATATGATGCTATAATGAAGAATGGTACTTGGTCTTTATGTGACTTGCCTCTTGGCAAGAAGGCCATTGGCACCAAGTGAGTATACAAGCTCAAGCATAAATTGGATGGTACAGTTGATAGGTATAAGGCTAGGCTTGTTGCAAAGGGTTATGCACAGAAAAGAGGCATTGATTTCGCTGAGACTTTTGCACCTACATGCCATATGACTACTGTTCGGAGCATCTGTGCACTTGCCGCTCATCATGGTTGGAATGTACATCAGTTGGACATTAAAACAACATTTTTGAATGGTGACTTGCATGAAGAAGTGTATGTTTTTCAGCCCCGTGGCTTTGTGCAGAAAGGGCATGAAAACCAGGTGTGCAGGTTAAAGAAAGCATTATATGGTTTAAAGCAAGCACCATGTGCTTGGTATGAGAAGATACATGCTTATCTGATTGCACATGGTTTTGAGAACTCTCCAACTAAAAGCACCTTATTTAAGCGTGCTAATGATGTGCTTCTGATCATTGTTGTCTATGTTGATGACATGCTGCTCACTGGTCCTATTGAGAAGCATATTGCTGATTTTAAGGCTGATTTGCATGCCTTATTTGAGATGTCTGATTTGGGGCATTTGCATCACTATTTGGGCATTGAGTTTATGCAAGTTGATGGTGGAATGGCTTTGTGTTAAACGAAATATATTCACACATTATTGCAGCCTTTGGGCCTTGAAGACTGTAAGCCTATTGCCACTCCTATGGAGACATGTTTACAATTGAGTCTTCATGACATTGGAGATGCATTTGATGTTGTTCTCTATCAGCAGGCTGTTGGATGCTTGATTTACTTATGCATTACTCGTCCAGATATTCAGTTTGCTATCTCACAGATGAGCAGGTTTATGCATTGCCCAGGAGTCAAGCATTGGCAGGCAGTTAAGCGCATCTTTTGTTATTTGAGTGGTACTCAGCTACTTGGGTTGTTTTATCCCAAGGGGGGATCACTACCACCAGATTTGCATGCTTTTTCTGAATCTGATTGGGCTGGTTGCTATGACACGCGTGTGTCCACTAGTGGCTTTTGCTTCATGCTTGGTAGCATATCTTGGTTGAGCAAGAAGCAGCCTACTGTGGCCACTTCCAGTTGTGAGGCTGAGTATAGGGCAACTTTCACAGCGAGTGTTGAGTGTGTGTGGCTTAGACGCCTTATGGCTCATTTGGGTATTGGTCAGACTTCTACCACCACCATCTTCACTGATAGTCATAGTGCATTGGCAGTTGTGAGGAACCCTGTCTTCCATGCTTGCACTAAGAACATTGAGGTGCATTATCACTATGTCAGGGAGAGGTTCTCTATTGGGGAGATCAGCTTGGCATATGTGCCCATGCAGGAAAACATTGCAGACCTTTTCACGAAGGCTCTGCCTAGGGAGAAGTTTGAAGCTTTCCGCAAAGCTTTGGGCTTACTTCCTTTTGTGGAGTGATTTCCACATAGCTTGGCACTTCCTTATACATGAGTGCGAGCTCCTTGTTCACTGCATCAATCCCAGGGGAAATTTGTTGATATATTTAGGTGGTGATGTGTGTGAACACACTAGGACTACTGGGGCACTTTCTTCCCTCTTTAAGAGGTTTTTTTCCCCTGGCTTGTATATACGCCTATTGCCCTAATGGGCCACTTATCTTTGTACATTCTCTAGTAACACATTCAGTATTTTGTGTTGTGCTCCAAGCTTCTTCTTCTTCCTTGTGCTGTTCACATGCTTCCACAGACGTCTAACTCCAAAATGTATGAGTCCTTTTGGTGAGAGAAAGAGCAATTTAGAACATCATGAAAGATGATATTTGTCCATATGATCCAGACTCTCGTCCACAACCTCGACCAACAATAGATAAGAATACAAAAATTAAAAAGAAAGGTCCTCATGTTCATTCTCCATTAAGCATGGCCCAAAGAAAAAGCACAATGGTGAGGCTCCAAAAAGCAAAAGCATAAAAAGCAATAGTATAGGTATAATTTTTGATATCCATGATTAGATCTAGATAAAAAGCCCATGTATTTCCAAATATCTTGGAAAATATTTATTTGCTCTCTTTTGTGGTAAATACTAATTCTATACCAAAGGGACCCTTGAGATTATTGTATTATAGAACAATGTATTGACGAATGATGCCATTCTATCTTTACCTGGAAGATAGTATGTTTGTAATTCATGTTTCTACATAGAATTCAGTATGTCAACTTCTAAATGTTGGTGATCTTTTTTTCTCAAGTAGAGGAAGCATTTGTGGTGTGCCTATTATTTATGAGATAAATTTAGGTGATGGGTGGTTTAGCATTTATTTCTTCCTTTTAATGCTATATCTTGATTGGTTTATCTCTAAATTGTAGTCCTTCGCTTGGCGTACAATTAATATTTTGAAAAGAAAAAAGGACACCACGGATCAAGAAAAGAGAGTGATCTAGAAAGTTTTGATGGACCTAATCACTTGAATTTGTTGTGTTCTGTAACATATGCATGATTTATATTATCATGTTTGTAGTACCTATCCTCTATAAATAATATTTTTGTAAAGAAAAACCACACGACCAATTCAAGCGATAAGGGAAATTGGAGGTTTTTCAATGGCCCTATTTGCTTGAATGGTTATGCCCTTTCATATATGTCTTTAAAGATTCTAAGAAAAAAGATAGAAACACGTCAAGTGATTAGGGCAATCAGAGAACCTGTGATGGCCTTTATTGCTTGAATTGGTCATGTCTTGGATCTCCTCCAATTTTTTGCATTTTGTAATATTCCTTCCCTTAAATGCTCTCTCTCTCTCTCTCTCTCTCTCTCTCTCTCTCTCTCTCTCTCTCTCTCTCTATATATATATATATATATATATATATATATATGTGTGTGTGTGTGTGTGTGTGTGTGTGTGTGTGTATATATATATATATATATATATATATATATATATATATATATATATATATATATATATATATATATATATATATATATATATATATATATATATATATACACTTAAATAGAGAAATTCTACATCTTTACCTTTATCCTTCATTATCCATCTTTATACATTAGTTTTTACTAGTTGTTGTCTAGAAGGAAGTCTTTGAACAATAGAAACTTTCCAAGACCAATGATATAAAGCATAACAAAGCCAATATGAATGAAGAGTGCATACATAAAAAAAGGTGAAAAAATATTCAGCACTCAATGTCTTTGTTTTCTGTAAAGATAAAATATTTTTATTTTTTGTGGAAAAAAGGGGTAAGAGTGGTTACATTTTTAAACGTTGGAACTTAATCACTTTGAGTGGTAGGCAAGTAATGCAAGATAATGTTTTCTCTGATCTAATGTTTATCACTACACCATCAATTGAGAATTTGAGTTGTGGTGAAACCTCATCAATGTACTCTAGAAGATCTTTAACTTTTTTGAGTTTTCGATTTGTAGTGAGAATTATTTTCCTAGGTTGATGATCTGGATGCATCAGTAATTCAAACTCAAATTCTGGATAGTTCTCTTAAGAATCCAAGGGTATCAAGACTTGAAGCTTTTTCCTCCACCTTCTATATTCATATCCTAATACTTGAGATTGTCGAGATATCTAGATTCTAGTATGACATTAAAAAAGAATTTGGACTAAATTTACATAAAATGATGTCAGCTAGTTTTTGAACTTCTTTGCTATCCCATTCCCTACCTAAAGCATCATCAATCTATGAAATTTGAAACTCTCCTATTCAACCACATTGTTTTTGTTTTTTATAACAACATGATTTTAAACATGCTACAAAAATGTGAAGAGGCAAAAACCATTAAATCTTAATCCTTTGAGGAATTTAGCTTATTGACATTGCCCTTTGAATGCCACCTTTCAGCTTGCACAAAAAACTTGTGACTATCGATTGATCACAAGACTCCTGATCTAATGAAGAGATGCAAGGAGCACACAGATGTACAATATTTCCATATGCGTTCCTCCATAATGGTTCGTGATATTATGCAAAATAGACAAATATTTGAATGCTATTGAAAAATGTAACAAATTTTTTTGCACACATAATTTTTGCATAGTTCTTATGAAGATCTTTGGATGTGCTTATTAAACATTCAACACGTTGCCACTCTTGAACATGGCAAGGAAAAATATCTACAATAAAAGAAACATATATCTTGTAAAACAAAAACAACTAAAAATGATTAAAGAGAATTATTAAATGTCACTTATAGTATGATGGGAAATGCAGATGTTTTTTGCACTAGACCCCTAGCATTGTAAACATGCTCAACTCTTGCAAACCACCCATGTCTTCTTAATTTGAAACTGAGAATACAACCTTCGCAATGGTTTTTGTGTCATCTCTTCTAGATCACTTCACTTTATCGCCTCTACAACTAGGAAGCATATTCATCCAATCATAATCTATGCAGAAGGAGGTTTCCATAAGGAATTCTCTCGTCTATTGCAAACTTGATTTGACATTACACTATTGGAAGGACGAGAAGAAGTAGAAGCCATTCGAACACTCATACAAATGAAGAGCATGTTGAAAGCAGGAAATCAAGACTCATAAACTTCATGAGTATTTTTAGAAAGAAAAGAAATTTGATGTATGCATGGAAAAATGAGATTCGCAAACTTTTGATTTGATGTATGGTGTGTCCAAAAAATCATAGAACTTTTTCAACCCAAAAATATATTGTATTTTCAAAAGTCTTTTCTCTCTTGGAAATTTGAAGATTGACATTGTGTGGTGTGCACAAATATTCATTTTTGTATGAAAACAAAAAATTGTACACAGAATACAAAAAATTCCATCGCTTTAGTAGCGTTTTTAGAGCATATCTACTAAAAAGAATTTCTGCATAAGATTAAATGAAAAAGGAATGTTATATTCTTGTACATGTGGAAAAATCATATTTCTTGATTTTCTTAATCCGTCATTAGCAAACAACCTCTTTTTTGTCATTTTTTACCCTAACATGAAGATTATGATAAAGCTAGTCTTATACTTCGATATCTTGTGTGTAAATATTGATGTCATCAACAATGTATTTCAATAAATTGCTTTGAATTTCACTAGTTACATAGCCTCATTACTATAACCTTTTGAAGTTAGTGTAACTTCTTCATGCTCATATTTTGCCTCGAAATAGCACCATTTCTTTTGGTTTATTGCTAAAGGCTTGACGATTCATAACCATTATTCATTTTCCTCGTTATGTCTAGAAAAAACACCCTTTTAAGGCCATTGTTACTATTTTCGTTGTGGATCAGTCATTAATGAGAGCTTTCGAACTCATTCATACGGAAATGAAATAGATAATCTTGTATCTAATCTAGAACGATGAACATACATCCAAATTTTGACAGACTCTCAAGATAATCTTTGAGCTGAAATAGAATAGGGAGAAAGTTGCTCAAAATCCGCTGGATTGAATGTGATTAAGGCATATATACATATATATATATAGAATACATATATACATAGAATAGCTGCGTTGGTGCTAAAGATAAAGCTGGTCACACAAAGTGCACTGAAAAAGGTCTCTTATCTCCCAAAAACAACCTTACAATAAGTGATCACGGACAATGAAGGTGAAAATTCACTTTGGAAGTTGTTCAAACCTCATGCATGATGTCGATATTGCACATTAGTTCACTTGATTCGAGCTCTAATTTCCGTTTGAGGTGGGGGCAAGGGGTAAAACCCTTGCTAGTGAAGGTTGACATGTATTGGGCCATGAGCTAGTTTTGAAACCTAGCTTCGTTGCCGCCTTCGGACTATCATCATTGTATCATTTTTGGGTGCACTTAACCCCTCTTTTGTGGGATAAGGGGGTCTCATGGGTATTATGCTCCTTCAATTGTATAGTTGTTCTTGCAATCAATTCAAGCAAAGGAGAGTAAACTTCAGCTGAACTTCCTCTTTAGAAATGTATAGTTGTTCTTGCAATCAATTCAAGCAAAGGAGAGTAAACTTCAGCTGAACTTCCTCTTTAGAAAAAAATCTCGTGCATGAAACATCGAGAACGATCAAAATAGTTATTGAGGCTTAAACAATCAAGGACTATGTGCACCCTTCTTTGGTCTATGGTTCAAAAACATGCATTCAACTCCATAGCCTTCCACATAACTTCGAATATAATAGAACCATTACATAAGATCTTTATGAGATATATGAAATCTTTATTAGATATATGAAAATTTTATAAAGAATGAGGAGTCTATGTTCTTTTCTTCAACAATGCAACCCAAATGTATGAACCATAATTTCTTATCCTTTGCTTGCCTCTTGAATTCCCCCATTTGCTGCACTTCAAGAGTGGGTATGAACTTCTAAGATCTCCTTTTTTCCTTTTTCTTTATTCCTTGCAACTTCATTTTCTTGATTTGCAACATCTTTGGTCGAAAATAATTTATTTCTCACATGTAGAGAACGATATTAGTTGTTTAATGGAGAAACATCACCTACCTTTCAACTCATCATGATTATTCCAAGGTCTTATTTCACAAAAACTAGAAAATTGAAACATAGAAATACATGTACAAGTGCATGAACGTTAGTCATGTCTTTTGATCATGTCTCTTTTTTCTTCCCATGCAAGAAAGGAACTAATGAACTGATTTCTTATAAAGTATTTTGATCAAGATAACATTATGATCTTTTGCATTGTAAGTCAAGGTATTGGTTGACCTAGTGGTTAAGTCTAAAGATTGGGAAGAAGCTGGCTTTGGGTTCACCTCTTGTAAGTGCAAAAGGGAGAGTATTTCACCAAGTTTTGTGGCATTCCATTAGCATATAGATTTTTTTTCTTCATACTATCAAATCATGAACACCCCTTCCTTGACTAGTATTTTGGCGTGTTTTCTTGGAAGGACGTACATTGACGGTTTTGCTCACTCAATGTGAGGGGTTCACTTTACATGTTCTTGATTCATAGAAGGTCGAATCATTTCTCAATCACTTTTTAATAATTAGGCTTTTGATGAGTTTCCTTCTCATACTATGTCGATTCGAGAGGCCCCACATTATGTTTGAGGGATACCCTCCATTGAAAGAAGTGGCTTTAGAGTGAATGATTGGAGCAATTATAGGTTGTGTTATTTGTCGTTTCATGATTAGAATCAATTGTTTTTTTTGGCGCGTCCTAAATGTTGCAAATTTCACACACAAACTTTTAAAGCCTTGCCGTTGATTAAAAGCTTGGGTGGCCGAATTCACCCTCTATATTCGTCAACAGGGATGCTTGATCCCTTTTTTTTGCATAACGAAGTTCGACAATTCCCTATTCTTCCAAGCTTTAATTAATTAATAGAAAAGAGTTATACAAGAGAATGGGCTTAGTATCCATGGGACCCCCCGAATCTCGAAAAGGAGGGGTTGCCTATGCATTTCTAGAGGTCTTTACAAAAAATTTTGATAATCGTCTCATCTTTTTCATGTGGGGCCCACTTGCTTTTAATCTTGTTGTTCTCAAGGACATAAACGTTATGATGTCTAAAAGGTGGGCGCTTCTTACAATCAGAAATTCTTTTGCCTAAACGGAAAAAAGATTTTTCGATCGACCATTCTTTAAGAGGATTTCCAAAGTTAGCAGAACATCTCTTTTTCGAGACCTTCCAAAGGTCTCACCTCTTATAGCATTCCACAATCGCCCTCATATATATTGGGAGATGGTAACGAAAATGAGGAAAAGAGATGAACTCAACTCTTTTTTGATAACTTCGATAACGAGCTGCCTACACAACCTCAAATTCTCAGCGCATCGTTTTTCAACCATTTCCACACATTTCGATCGTTCTTTTGGAGTGACACAACAATCGGAAAGCAAGCACACCTGAAGTGCCTTAAAAGATTCAATATTTTATTATATAAGAGTCAATTTACCATTAGAAAGTTAAACTGCCCAGTGTGGTCTCATTCCACATCAACCTCTACTTTTTTCTGTTTTCAAAACATTGAGATTTAATGAATTTTTCCATTATTACTTCCCATAGTAACATCTTTCTGTTTTCTATCCACATCACTTTGTTCTAGTGGTTGAGTCTTCGGTCTCTTGAGATGAAAATTCAGAGTTAAATCTTAGGTTCGATATGTAATGACTTTGGTCAGTTTAAACCAGTTAAAACCAGTTCTAATTTTGTCTAACCCTTGTTTTGTGAGATATGGGGTCCCACAAATAATATGCCCATTCACCTATATAATTGTTCCTTCAAAGTTAAAACTCGGGGAATAGACGCTTTTTGAATCTTCATTATAAAAAAAAACATCTTTCTGTTTTTTGCCAGACTTATTTTATCCTTTCATCAGAAAAGACGTCATTCATTCTGCCTCACAGACTCTGAAGTACAATGGAACAAGATGACATAGAAATAAAGTTCCTACGTGCCTTCACATTGTCCCATGCTTCAAATGAATAGTATCTCATTGACCACACGAAACTCTTTTCATTCTCTTCGCTACGTGAATATGATGGTTGCGGCACACCTATCATGAAAGTCACGCACATGAACATATCAAGTGAGAACATGATAAGCTACTCTACGTTATTCACATACATTGATTTTTCCATTGGCAAATGATAAATTATGTTCTATACGTATGTACTAATTCATTTCATCGAATATCCCCTCAAACTCATAACAAGCTTGGATACAAAGTATTTCAATATATAGGATGAAATCATGAAAAATACAAACATATTTATAAGTTACAAGCACATAATTTTTAGTTATAGTTCAAATATTTGTCCCTAGCTCAAATTTCTATAAAGATCTATGCCACTTGGTCGTCACTTTTGATGTACATCACCTCCATGTTTCTCCTTCTGCCATTCTTTCAGAGAAAAATTGTTCGTGGACTTCGATACCATTTGAATTTGCATTATGAGTCACATTGTTTTCTAAGATGGTGTTTTTAATGTTGTCCCACTATATGAATACATTCCTATTGGAGTTCGAGGTCTGCAGAAGCATGTGATCAACACAAGGAAGAAGAAGAAGCTTGGGGCACAACACAAAATACTGAATGCATTAACACTAGAATATGCAAACATTAGTGACCCATTAGGGTTATAGGCGTATTTACAAGCCGAGGGAAGAAAGCCCCCTCAAGAAGGAAAAAAGTGCTCTGATGATCCTAGTGTGTTCATGCACATCACTACCTAAATATATCCACAAATCCCCCCTAGGAGTGATGCAGTGAACAAGGAGCTAGCACTCATGTATAAGGAAATCTCAATCTATGTGGAATCAATCCACAAAAGGAAGTAAGCCCAAAGCTTTGTTGAAAGCTTCAAACTTCTCCCTAGGTAGAGTCTTTGTTAAAAGGTCTACAATGTTCTCCTATGTGCGCACATATGCCAAACTGATCTCTCCAGCAAAGAACCCCTCCCTGACATAATGATAGTGCACCTCAATGTGCTTAATGCGAGTACGGAACACAAGGTTCCTCGCAACTGTCAGTGCGCTCTAATTGTCAATGAAGATGGTGGTGACAAAAGACTCACCAACACCCGAATGAGCCATAAGGCGTCTGAGCCCCACACACTCAACAGTCACTGTGAAAGCTATTCAGCCTCACAATTGGAAGTGGCCACAATAGGCTGCTTCTTGCTCAACCACGATATGAATGAGCTACCAAGCATGAAGCAACAACCACTAGTGGACACACGAGTGTCATAGCAACCAGCCTAGTTAGAGTCATAAAAAGCATGTACATATAGTATTAGTGATCCCCCCTTGGGATAAAACAATCCAAGTAGCTGGCTACCACTGAAGTAGCGAAAGATGTGCTTAAATATCTACCAATGCTTGCCACTTGGGTAATGCATAAACTTTCTCATATGTGAGACAACAAACTGAATATTTGGAGGAGTAATGCATAAATAAATCAAGCATCCAATAGCCTATTGAAAGAGAACAACATCAAATGCATCTCCAGCATCATGAAGACTCAATCGTAAACCTGTCTCCATAGGAGTGGCAATAGGTTTGCAGTCTTCAAGGTCAAACTGTTGCACTAATATCTCAATATATTCTGTTGGACACAAAGTTATTCCGCCATCAACTTGCATAGACATCTCAAATGAGGCATGCAAATCAGCCTTAAAATCAGCAATATGCTTCTCATGAGGATTAGTGCGCAGCATGTCATCAACATGAATAACAATGATCAGAAGCACATCATTTGCATGCTTAACATATAATGTGCTCTTAGTTGGATTGTTCTCAAAACCATGTGCAATTAGGTAGGCATGTATCTTTTCATACCAAGCACATGGTGCTTGCTTCAGACCATATAATGCCTTTTTCAACTTGCATACTTGGTTTTCATGCTCTTTCTACACAAAGCCATAAGGCTGAAAATGAAAAACATACATTTCTTCATGCATGTCATCATTCAGAAATGTAGTTTTAATGTCCAATTGATGTACATTCCAACCATGATGAGCTACAAGTGCACAATGCCATGAAGAGTAGTCATTCGACATGTAGGAGCAAAGGTCTTATCCAAATCAATGCCTCTTTCTTTAGCATAACCCCTTGCAACAAGCCTAGCCTTATACCTATCAACTATTCCATTAGGGTTATGCATAAACTTGTATACCCACTTAGTGACAATGGCCTTCTTGCCTGGAGGCAAGTGACATAAAGACTAGGTACCATTTTTCATAATAGCATCGTATTTTGATTGCATAGTATCTATCCAGTTTTCAAAATTTTTGTGCTTCATCAGACGAAACACGCTCATTTTCATCACAAAGACTAGAGGCAGACCATAGCATAGGAATCTGATGCAAAAGAAGCACTGTGAGAGCCAAAACAAGTACGATATAAAAAAGGTGCATCTAATTTGCTACCACACAAAATTTACACTAGCCATTTTGGCATAGTTTGTGCCTCCTCAATATCAGCTCTCTCATCAACAAGTGCATCATGTAAATCCACATCAGAAATGGAATGATTTGCATCATCACATGAATGAAACATGTAAAGGCTGAGAAGTTGCATCATTAGGACCAACACTATAATCTCCACCTATAAAAAGAGGCAACAAATTATAGTACATGTCTTTGGAGCTAATAGATGTCTCCTTAGTACATGAAAGTAATGGCTGAATAGCATCTTCCACAAAAACATCATGACTAACCAAAATGCATTTAGTCTATGGATGATAAAGAGTACAAGAAACTAAGAATTATGACCACCACATGCTAGAGAGATGACTCTCCTCCCAACTTGAATCAATGAGGACCACACATGTAACTAGAGTCCACAAGTGCATGCACAATCTCCTCTTTAGTATCTTCTATTAGAGTCCACTAGTGGTTGGTATACTCACCACTCGAGTTAAGTCTCACTAGACTCAAGTTAACTCATGTTAACTTGAGTTAGAAGGCTCTAGAGCTCCTTGGGCAAAAGACTCTCCCCGTGCTCCCCATCGGGGTTGAACCCAAGACCTCCTCCTTCACAACCTTGAGACTTAACCACTAGGCTAAGTGGATCACTTGTTTAAGAGAACACATGGACTTATGTTTCAGTCTATTCTTGAGATCTTTGGCCATACACACGAGTGACCAAACAATTTTCAATTTTAGATATTTCTGGACCAGCTAGACCCTTAGATCATAGACTTACTTTATTACATTCTTCCCCCCTTGGGAAATATTATATTTTTATTCTTCCCCCCTTGGAAAATATAATAACCGTAGGCAACTGCTCTTAAATTGGAAGAACATGGTCATGTTCTAAAACTAGAAGAACATGTCTCATCTCTGTGGTGGCATCCATGCCCAAATTATTCAAAACACTGTGTGGCTTTGCACTTTGATAAACTGGTCAAGGTACAAAGTAGTGACTGAATAATAAGGGTGGATCTAAAAACATCCCTGGCCAATTCACAGTTTTTGCTAGGTGTGATCTGGGCACAAACATGTGAACTCGGTGGATTCAAATTACTAGTACATTTTAGGGCATGAATAGTGCATGGACTTAGTAATTAAGATGGGATTCTTATCCCTCACAAGAATTTGAGAATTCTAGATTGAGGGGATATCAATTTAACTCGCCAGAGAGAGGCCACCTGCTTCACAACTTCTTGCCATGACAGAGAGTGCGACGGACGCCCACACAAGATTCTAACACCTACAACAACGTTAATTCACTCCCCTATTGCAGCACGGCGATGCTCTAGGATCTCTTGATTGCTTTGCTGTTGACACCGAGGAGCACATAGATAGCAGTTTAGCCATGTCATCGGACCAGCTGTCACTGCTGTGAGTTTGAGATCAGAGTGGATTTTGGGGCTTGTTGGTGATTGACAATCGTGGGGGGTGTCACGATAGACATATGTGATTGTTGCGATAGAGAGTTGTGTTTGTCGTGATAGACAGCAGTGGCACGATAGAGAGCTGCGTTTGTCGCGATGGACAACAATGGCAACATACGATAGAGAGCCCCTCGGGAATTGTGTGCGATAGACAACCCGTGGTGAATAGACAATTTCTCTTTCTTCTCAGTGATTCAGAAAGTGATTCTTCAAAAGATCCATTCTCGATAGACACTTTCTCTTTCTTCTCAGTGTGGCGTTAGATTCAGTTTAAAAAAGTGTTTCTTCAAAAGCTTAAATTGGTCTCTTTGCGGTTTGGTTTATTTCTTTTCCATCTTTGAGTGTTAATGCAAAAAATTACAAAAAAAGAAAACAGGAAAAGCATTGAACACTTCGCAGCACGCTTTTTGGGAGGATCGATGGCCTTTTATTTTATCTGAGCACTGGAGGTTAAATGGTCATTGCCCTCCCTTCATTAATCTGTTTGTTTGCACCAATGTTGTGTACAGAGGGTGGCCATTTATGGATCCCTTTTATCTCTGAGAATCGAATCATTGTTTTCTCCATTAGATTTTAGAAGCATTTGCTCTATGGATGTGGGGGTCCCTTCCCTCCTTATCAGTAATTTACACCCAGTTTTCTCTGGTGAGGCGGATGTTGCCCCTAGCCCCTCAGAGACCATGGTGGCCCCTATGGTTTCACTTAATCGTGAGGTGATCCTTTCAACGCAAGAAAAACTCAAGAGAACCTGCCTCATTGGTCAGCTATTTGGTCCCAGGCCCCCGCTGGATTCTATGCACCAGTGGATTCGCAAAGAGTGGTTCCCTCGTGGCATTGTGGTGAGCAAGTGCCAATTCCTTTTAGCCAGACACCTCTTGTTAGTTTTTGAGAATGAAGAAATGGCACTCCAAGCCCTCAGTGTTCGGTTTTGGCAAGTTCGGTGCGCCACTCTGTGCCTCCTCAAGTGGGCCCCCGATTTTGTGCCCCCAATTAAATAGAAGGCACATGGTCGAGACCATCCCTCCTCAAGAAAGAAAGAAGACTCCAAAAGGAAAAAAGAGAAGTCCCACCCTCAGAATGAGGGAAGTGCAAGAAAATGATCATTGCTTCACTAAACACTAGGGGGCTGATTGACCCCACAAGAGCCACCATTATTGGTCAATGGCTCCGCGACATAAGTTTAAACCCGGATTTCGTTTGTCTTCAGGAGATTAAAATTGAAGGAGAAGACCTTCAAAAAATACTTAAGGACATCTCTCAGTCCCATGTGTGGTTTTCCACAACCCATCAGCGTGGTTCTGGTGGAACTGCCATTGGTATCAATCAATTTTGGGCTAATAAGCTTGACCACACCAGTGAATACAGAAACCATAGGTGGATGGCAGTTACATTCAGCACCCCCTTTCAATTCTCCCTGATCTCTATGTATGCTCCAAATGAGGATGCTACGAGGATCAAGATGTGGTCCTCCTTGGACTTGTTTTCTCATAATGTCATGATTTGCGGTGACTTCAATATGGTGGGAGACCCCTCTGATAGGTGGAACAACAAGGGCCACATCGTTGATGGCCAGGAGAAAGATACATGGGACCAAACCAAATTGTACTTGGATCTGGTCGAAGTCAAGGACCCGAACGGTTTTTCTTGGTCCAATCTCCAATTGGGTGACGACTTGAGGTAATCAAGACTCGACAGAAGCTACATTCAACAGAATCTTGTCCATCAATGTGGTCCTCCCACCCTAACGCAACGTATCGACCTCACCATCTTAGATCATTACCCAATGGTGCTCACCTTCCCCCCTCTATCCAAAAGTCGCAAGGCACCTTGGTTTCACGCTATTCCATTTTTCTTCTCACTCCCCTCTATCCATCAAGAAATCACTAATGCTTGGCTGGAGGCCTTCGTCGTCTCCACCTCTCCAGCCAAGTGTTGGAGAAATGCGGTGGAAGAGTCTCGTCAGATCTTGATTAGGACCACGAAAGCTCTCAAAACCATCCGTTGAAGACGTAGAGGAAACCTATACTGCCAGCTCCGAAGACTTGAAGAAGAAGTTAATAAAGGGAAGATTCAATCTCAGAAGGGACTCCAAAATATCAGAGGAAGATTAAGATACGAGGAGGAGATCAAAAGGAAAAATCTTCAATTTTTTTTTAGGGAATGGTGGGCTGGTAAGGCAGATAGGCCTTCCAAAGAAATGTGCAATATTCTCAGAAGAAAACAAATTAGAGACGAGATCCCGCTACTGCTTGACAAGAACGGGGTGGATTGTAAGATAGAGGACGAGAACATTGCTATTATAGAAGCACACTTCACGAGTCTCTTGGGTGGTGCTTGTCCCCTCCCCCCCCATAGGCGAGATTGCATGGCCACCATTTCTCGGACTTCCTCGCACAGAATCCCATGCAACTTGAGCGCTCTACTTGATGCCACCATTTCCAACAAGAGATCCTTGAAGTTATTGAATCGAATCCGAATGGCAAGAGCCTAGGGCCTGATGACCTCACTAATGAGTTCTTTAAATCCTTCAAATATGTGGTGGCCACCCCCTTGCGTCTTGTTTGGCTTGAGGCACTCAAGTTTGGTGCCCTTCCCGCTTGTCTCAACAACGACATCATCAAACTTATTCATAAAAAAGGGGAGAGGAACAGAATTGAGAATTGGAGACCTATCACAATGCCTCAAACTAGGTATAAGATTCTTGCTAAAGTCATTCCTAATAGGATATCCTACCATTTAGACCATTGGCTTAGCAAAGACCAAAAAGGCTTCATTAAGGGAAGGTCAATATTGGAAGCCATCATTGATATCTGGGAAGGTCTAGACCTTGCTGAAGAATCTAATCAGGGCATTGTCTTCCTCAAGATTGACTTTGACATAGCCTACGACAGATTGGAATGGGACTATATTTTACAATCGTTGAAAGACCTCGGGTGTAGTCAAAGATTCCTGAGGATGGTCTCCACTCTCCTTGGTAATGCTTCGACCAAAGTCAATGTCAACGGGCAACTTTCAAAGGCAATCAAACTGAAACAATCCATCAGGCAAGGTTGCCCATTGGCCTCGCTGTTGTTCGCCATCACCACTGAAGGACTTAGCCGGCTTGTGGAGCGATAGATGGATCTCGGTCGCATAAGTGGAATCACTTTCCCACATAACTATGGGCAAATGATCATGAGGCTCTTTGCGGATGACACAAATGCCTTTGTTCACAATGACGATGCCAGCCTGGAAACCTTTTGGTGGTGCCTTGACACCTTTTGTGTGGCCTCTGGGTCGAGAATTAACCATTCCAAGATAGCGTTCATGGCTATCAAAGGAGTTCAACCCAATCTCCTCACTGTGCAGGGGTGCCAAAGCGTTCAATTGGGTGAGATCGTTCGTCCCCATGGGATTCGGTGTTACTGTGGAACAAAGGTGGGCTTGGATCCTCGCTAGACTTAATAATAAACTTAACTATTGGAGGGGTTTGCAAATTAATCTTGCTGGCCGGGCCATAGTGATCAACACGTTCCTCATATCCTCAATCATATACTTTCTTTCTTGTTGGAGACCGAAGGATCAAGATCTAGCCAAATTGGAAAGCACTTGTAGGAACTTTCTTTGGACTGGGGACCATAACAGGAGGGGAGTGGCTAAAATCAAATGGTCCATTTGCACTAGCTAAAAGGAGAGTGGAGGTCTAGGTATTATGGACATTGGTAGCATGGCCAATAAATTGGCAGCCAAGTGGATGATTAAGGCCTGGTGCAACAAAGATTCCTCTTGGGCCACACTAATTCTCAGAAACATGAACGCAATTACTCTGGTGGGCTACCCTGGATGGAAAAACCTCGACATCCTCACCCTCTTATTCTCTCCGATTCGTCTCACCCAAAGGATCGAACCTGGTAAGATGCTTGTGGTTGAGCTGGAACAGATTCAAACCTCACATTAGAATCAGTGAAGATTGGAAGTGGGATGCAAGTATAAGACAAAATGACTCTATTTGGTTCCCAATCCAAGGCATGAGAAACGTGGATCCTTGGAATGTCTTAATTGCCAAGAGACTCTTGAATAAGGGATTCAAACAATGGAAGCACCTCTGGAAACAGGACGCGAACAGATGGGTGGACTTTGAGGACCTTGACCCTAGTGTTGCGGTCACATACGAGGAATGGAATGTTTGGGACCACTCTAAAATCTGACTATTGATGGGACAAGATGCTCCGGACCTAATGGGCCTTAAATGGTTTAATGGTAATCCCCTCTCCAAGCTCCCTTATGTCGAAGCTCGCAATGACATTCACATCAGTCTCAACAAGAAATGGTGTCTCAACTAGACGCGACTTCGATGGGATATGAAATTTATGTCTATTTGGCACCCTCTCATTGAAAACAAAAAGTCGGTCCTCCTATGGCAAATTCTACACCATGGAATATGGACCAATGCAAAAGCTAACAAGATCTATGGTGTTCCGCCCTGGTGCAAGGGATGTTGCCATAGCAAAGAGGATATTGGTCACCTGTTCTTTGCTTGCCCTAAATCCCTTTGGTTATGGAAGATCCTTGGTCGTTCTCAAGGACTCCAAGAACAAATCAATTGGAAGCAAGCCCTCATTGGTGAAGCGATCGGTTGCTTAGTGGCATTGTGGAATGCGATCAGGGGAGAGATCCTTTGGAAGATTTAGGGGGAAAGGTGCGCTCACAACTTTGGCAATACCCCAAGGAGTGGTCGATAGAGAAGTCCCTATTCCTTCTCGGCAAAAGAATTGCCAACTGTAAGAAACCCACCCCTTCAGACATCACAAAGAGCTACAGTATGTCAACAATAAGCTTAAAACCAAGTGGGCTCCGCATGATGGGGATGCAAGGTTTATCAACCTCATCTATAACTTCATGTAAACTTTGTAAGGTCCACCACAAAGGCTCTGGCAGATTGTCAGAAAGAAAATCAGACTTCAGAAACATATCAGTTGGATGCATGCTCTGCTGGGAGAAGCGTTCAGTTGCTCTGCCTTTTTGGCTTGCAACTTTGGTGACCCCCTCATAGTGTGGTCAATTGAGAAATCATTGTTCCTCCTTGGCAAAAGGATCACTAATCATCAAGTTCTCCCTAGAACAAGCTTAAACCCATGTGGGCCCCACATGACGATGATGAGAGGCTGACTAACCTTCTTTGTAATGCCATCTAAACTCTATAAAAGCTACCCCCGCTATGTGGGATTTGGGGGATCCCATGGGCACTAGTCCCCTCCTTTTGTACTTTTCTTTTAATGAATTCAAGCCCGGGAGAGTAGGCTAAGGCTGAACTTCCTTTATTAAAAAAAAAAGAATTTGAGAATTCTCAATTCACATGAATTTGATTTGGAAAACTTGAAGTTTGGTTCACCCAAACATCTAACTTAGATGTTTGTATAATGGTTTACTTCCATCCAACATTTTCTTGATTTTTTTACCGGACTAGAGAACTACTCTGTCCTAATAGGCTTGAAAATCCTATCTAAAATGTAGGAGAAAGTTTTCCATTTACTTTGGTTCAACCTTGCTATATTGTGATCAAGTCAAATTCAAAATGAAAATCATCCAACTTAGGATACTTTTCTCAAAGACTTTAAGTCAAAGTTCTTGGGTATTGTCAATCTGGTGAGCAATTCCTAACTTCTTTATTCTAGCGTATAGTGGACTCTAGAAAGTCATGAGAGTTATGCTAGTAACTAGAAGCAAACTCAAAAGAATTATTCAACTAAATATCTTTGGAAGACTGAAAGAGGTTATAGTTGTACAGAACATCGGTCAAGGATGTTTAATTTAGTTCCCTACTTCTAATCGGCTAACCATCAACTTTTGTGAAAAGATTCAGATATCATATCTTAGTCAAATCCAAAAGATTTGGGAAGTGAAAAGAAAGAACTAAAACTTTATACAACCAATTCAAACTTCTAAGAAATATTCTCGCTATGAGTCAAATTCTAGATGACTCACTACTTGAACTTCTCAAAGATCTGTTTCAAAAAGGTATTGAAGCATTTTTCCCATGTTTAAGAGAAATAAACAGGCTTCTCAAAAAGATTCATAGAGTAAATCTAAAACAACATCCAACCACAATATACTTGTGTGGTATTCTACATCAGTGTGTCGACCCATAGAGGTTCCATTGATGAATTTCATACTTAAATAATGTTTCACTTGAGACTAAGTCCATGCATATATTCAATCTTTATGACTCCTTACTAGGAATGCAATTATTGTGCATTTCTTTGAATCAAAGGATTGAATTTACCAAGTTATACTAAGAACTTTTTGCTTGACTTAGTCAATCCATTCCTTAGTTGAAAGGATCATTTCAATGTCAAAGTCTATAAGAAACTAACAATTACAACCACCACATGCTAGAGAGATGACTCTCCTCCCAACCTTATGCATGTATATATAGCTGCTCAAATCAATGAGGACCACAAATGTAACTAGAGTCCACAAGTGCATGTGCAATCTCCTTCACTCTTTTCATATCTTCCACTAGATTCTACTAGTGGTTGGAGTGATCTCCACCATTGCTTTAGTACCTTCCACTATAGTTAAGTCTTGCTGGACTCAAGTTAACTCACATTAAATTGAGTTAGAAGGCTCTAGAACTCCTTGGGAAAAACTCTCTCCCCACTCTCTCCATGGGGGTTCAACCCAAGACCTCCTTCTTCATAACCTTGAGACTTAACCACCAGGCTAAGTGGATCAGTTGTTTAAAAGAGCACATGGACTTATGTTTAATTCTAGTCTCAAGATCTTTGGACATACATGAGTGAAAAAACTATTGGTGCAATTAAGCCCAAGCCTACACACTTGATCACTTCACATAAGCTTGATGTATTAGCATATCACTTGGAAAGCTTCATATGTACAACCTCTTGTAACTTTGAGCTATAATTACTCTTTGTAAAAGTGAAGTAAACCCACGAGGAGTTAGAAGAATAGAATCTCATAATCTTTTGGTAGTTGAGTCAAGAGAGAATCAATCATCTTTAGGAAGCACTTTATTGGTAAAGATTTGAATTTGAACTCAAATCTTTGGCTCCAACAAAATCTATAAAAGATGAGATGAAAATTCCACGTGTATCTTGAGGTTCAGAGATCATTTCCATGTACCTTCATTGAGAAGAGGCGCTCATCTCATAGCTCACTCATTCCACACTCATTGAGAAATGCCTTATTGCCAATAAATTTGTAATTTTACATGATTTAATCAATACATGCTCATTATTTCCTACTCTCATATCTCTATCACACTCTAGCAGAACAGTGATTTTGTCTGAGCTAGTTCTCACTATATGCTGCATCATTTTGAATGATTTAAAGCATGTCATCTTATGCATACTATATATTTTAATCCTACAAAGTTACATTGATATTGGTTCTCATGATCGTTAGATATCATTCAATTGGTGCTCATTGGTCTATGACTGTCAAGGCCCGTAAAAGTTGGGATAAATGCTCAACTTGCTAAACATAATTCTCTGCATACATTTTATCATTTTAGATGATTCCACTCATGATTGGTAGCTTGTTACGCTAATTGAAGTTCCCTAAAAGGAATTTTATGAATTGCTATTGTACTTAGAGAATTGTGTAAAAATCTGAGTATGTGTATCAACCAAAATAGCAAGTTTTAGACTATGAATCATATGCCCACCTATCTGTTTTGATCCTATCATTTGTGCATCATATTCAAAGCAACATATATGATCATTTATGCTTATTAACTAGCTAAGGAGGCCCACAATACTCTACAACCATCACTTATAGCAAGTGTGAAGCAAGTTTTAGCTAGACCAATTCATCTCTTGTGATTACCTGCCATCTCCTCCAATAGTGGTATGAGAGCAAGCACAATCAAGATGGGGGATGGTTTTCCATCCTTCACTGAAAAGTTGGATAGGAACATGTTGGGAATTGAACTCACAACCTCCCCGTTAGGAGTGCGATGGGCTAACCACTTGCCCCAAAAGCCATGGTTGAGGATTACTTCCTAATCCTCTCTCTTAAGATGTGGTTCAACCATCTCCTACTAGGATTATGTGACATTCCTTTCCCCTTAGACTAAGCATTGTCCTCAATGCTCACTTGTGGACCCTTCTAACTCTTGGACCCACTTTCCATGCATGAGGGCTTCCACCAATCTCAAACTCCAGCACATGGGCCAAATTTGGACCTATCCCACCCTTTGTGGGTGCCAAAATGCCCATGCACCTTCATCCAAGGCCAGTTTCACACTCACCACAGATAAGCACTTTTTCCAAGTGCCCACGAATGAGGCGCCAACCTCCGTCTCGCCCAATTTCTCAACTAGGCTCTAATACCAATGTTGGGAATTGAACTCACAACCTCCTAGGTAGGAGTGCGATGGGCTAACCACTTGCCCCAAAAGCCATGGTTGAGGATTACTCCCTAATCCTCTCTCTTAAGACGTGGTTCAACCATCTCCTACTAGGATTATGTGACAGAACAACTATTCATCATGATCCCTAAGGATGCAAGCATACCATCAAGGGAGAAGCTTATATGGATACATCTCAGGAGATGGACATGCCAATCTTCAAGAGCAAGAATCAACCAACAACAAAAGAGCAAGAGAGGCTAACCACATGGTGTGCAAGGGATGCTCTTGCAAGGTCATACTTACTAAACTCAATCTCTGATTTCTTGTTACCACATGTTAGAAACTGTAAAACCTCCCAAGAGACTTCGGAAGTGCTTTCATCTCACTTCTCCTCCAACACAAGAGCAAGGAAGAATCAATTGTGGATGGAATTCACAAACCTCAAGAAACAACCAAAGCAAGGAGTTGTTGATTATGTAACTGAACTGAAAGATGTTGCAAATCAACTAGCAAGCATTAGAGAAGAGATAGAGGAAGAGCACATAGTAAGGCAGATCATCAATGGAATTAAGGCTGATATGACAAGTAGGAATTCTTCACCAAAACAATGGATCTCTATGGATATGCAGATACCTGATCTCAACACTTTTTGATGGGATAACTCTTCACCCATGAAGCAAAGCTCAATAGAAATGGTGACAACTCAAGAGGTAACCAATCTTCTACACTTTATACAATACGAATAAAGCCAAGGATAAAGGTAAAAGTAAGAAATAGGATGAAGACGCTAGTACCTCTCAGGCCAATTATGCAAGAAGAGGAAGAGGTGCTAGAGGTAGGGGCAAAGGAGGTAAGAAAGGTAGGGGGAGACCCTACAACAACTCACCATGCAACATATGTGGTCCCAACAACCACACTACTGAAGAATGCTACAAAAATACAAGGAACCAAAGGGGAAGAGGTTTCCATAGAGGAATCCATGGACAATCAAGAGGCAGGTACAACAATGGTGGAGGCAACTACAAACTTAACTTCAATCAAGACTACAACAACAACAACTATCAAGGAGGCTTTAGAGGAAGAAGGGACTTCAATAACTACAATGAAGATCAAGAAGACTCCTTGCTCATCATGAACATGACATCCAAGCAAGGTAAAGATGATGAGCATCTCTTTTACATTGATTCAGGTTGTTCCAATCATGTGTCAGGGAATGTGGCACTATTGTCTGATCTTGAAGAACCAAAGGGGAAGCATGAGATACAAATAGGTGATGAAACTAAACATTCAGTCAAGAAGATTGGAAATATTAAGACATTTGATGGTAGTATGAACCCTTTGAGCAAAGTTCTGTATGTGCCTACCATAACCAAAAATCTAATTAGTGTTGGGAAGATTGTAGAGAAAGGTCTATAGGTCAGGTTCACAGAGCATGGAGCACATGTGGAAGACCCCCAACAAGGATTCAAAAGGATTGCCAAAGGTGAGAAGTCAGGTAGATTGTTTACTTTTGAAATTAAAGGCACAAGGAGCATAGCACTATTTAGTCATAGAGACCAAACCCTATTTGAGTTGGAAATGTGGCACAAGAGGCTAGGGCACATAGGAGAGAGAAGTCTGAAGCAAATTTGTAGGGATCAAAGTGTGCTTGGCATACCCAATGTGACCAAGCAGCACATGATTTACAAATGTGGAGCTTTCTAACTTGGCAAAGCTCATAGGCAAGTGTTTAACAGGAAAGGATACATCCATGAAGATTATTTGGAGCTTGTACACACTGATGTGTGGGGTTCTAGCAAAGATCCATCCATCTCAAGTTCAAGGTACTATTTCTCTTTTATTGATGATTACAGTAGGTGGACGATTCTCTATTTCATGAAGCATAAGGATGAGGTGTTTTCATGTTTCAAAAAGTATTTGGCACTAGTTGAAAACCAAACAGGAAAGTGCTTGAAGAGAATCAGGTTTGATGGATGTGGTGAGTAGTTTTCACATGAGTTTGATCTATTTCTACAAGACAGAGGATAAAGAGCAAAGTAACAACTAGGTATACTCCTGAATTGAATGGAGTGGCAGAGAGAAGGAACAGGTTAATTGTTGAGGCAGCTAGGTCTATCTTAAATGAGAAAAAAATACCTAATTATTTATGGGCACAGGCTGTTTCTACAGCTACCTATTTGTTCAACAAGCTTCCATTCATTGGATGGTATGACACCATATGAAGCTTGGAATGGCAGGAGACCCTCATTATATCATTGCAAAATATTTGGGTGCATTGCCTATGCACACATCCCATCACAAATCAGGGAAGCTTGATCCTAAGGCTGAGAAATGTGTA
Organism: Ceratopteris richardii; assembly: GCA_020310875.1. Classification (NCBI taxonomy): domain Eukaryota; kingdom Viridiplantae; phylum Streptophyta; class Polypodiopsida; order Polypodiales; family Pteridaceae; genus Ceratopteris; species Ceratopteris richardii. Next base: position 74,698,761 of record CM035439.1, read on the forward strand.
TTTATTCGGTATGAATCAAAATGGATATAGACTTTATAATCCCACTAACAAGGCATTCATGGTTAGTAGGGATGTAGTCTTTGATGAGAATAATTCTTAGTTTGAAGATGACTGCAGGAAAGTCAAATTACCATGCTTGGAAGTCAAGAGGCAAGTTCAAATGCAAGCAATTAGAGGATCTACCCGAGTCTTCCAATCAAGCTTTAAGGAGATCACAAAGAGAAAGTAAGAAGCCCATAAGGTATGGATATGACACAACCTTAGTCACAAAGCGCTCTGTATACATCACCAAAGATTCAATGGCAGAGAAGCCTTCTTCATTTGAAGAGGCTAAGAAAAAGAAAGAGTGGAGAGAAGCCATGCAAGAGGAAGTCGAAGCATTGTAGGAAAACCACACTTGGGACCTAGTTCCCAAGAAACCACATATGAAGGTAATTGGTTCAAGGTGGATATATAAAGTTAAAAAGAACTCTGATGGTTCAATCAAGAGATACAAGGCAAGACTAGTGGCAAAGGGATTTTCCCAAACACATGGAGTATATTATGAAGAAACATTTTCACCTGTGGCAAAGATGCCAACAATCAGGGTATTGGTAAGTCTTGTTGCATCCAAAAATTGGAATTTATATCAGTTAGATGTCAAGAATGCAGTTTTTAATGGTTGGATATCAAAAGAAGTATATATGGCACAACCACCAGGTTTTGAAGATGAAGAAAAGCAGGGTATGTATGCAAACTTAGAAAAGCACTCTATGGTCTCAAGCAAGCTCTTAGAGCTTGGAACCGTAGACTTGTTACATATTTGTAGGATCAAGGCTTTGTAGCAAACAAGGCAGAGTCTTCTTTATTTGTGAAGAAGAATAAATCAGAGGTCATCTACTTGTGTGTCTATGTCGATGATATCATTATTACAGGTAATGATTTTGATGGTATCAAGCAGGTCAAGGCTCAATTGATGAAGGAATTAAAAATCACTGATTTAGGGTTGTTAACCTATTTCCTTGGCCTAGAACTTGTCTATACAGATTCAGGTCTATTTATCACACAAAGGAAGTACATACATGATATGTTGGTAAGGTTTAAGATGGAGAACCCTAAAGATGTAGGTATTCCTATGGAGATCAATCATAAGCTAAGTTCACATGAAGATGAACTACTTGAAGATATTATAGGGTATCGACAACTTGTGGGTAGTCTTAATTATGCTACTTTGACAAGAGTGGATATTGCATATGTTGTGAGCACATTGAATCAATTCCTGCATGTACCAAGGATGGCACACATGGAGGCTGCAAAGAGGGTGCTTAAGTACCTAAAGGGTACAATGAATGAGGGGTTATTCTTCCCTTCACTTCTAACATAGATATAAAGTTATACTTTGATGCAGATTGGGCTGGCTCCAAGGATGATAGGAGGAGCACTTCAGGGTACCTATCTTTTGCAGGTTCAAAGCTCATATCATGGTCATCCAAGAAGCAACCAATTGTGGCATTATCTTCCACAAAAGAAGAATATAGAGGTTTGGCAAATGCAACTCAGGAAGCTATGTGGCTTAAACAATTGTATGCAGATTTAGAGATACATTCCTACACTCCAATTATCTTTGGAGATAATATTAGTTCACTTCATTTGGCTACTAATCCTGTGTACCATGCTAGGACTAAGCACATTGAAGTGCACTATCATTATGTTAGGGAGAAAATTCTAAGCAAGGATATTCAATTAGCATATGTATCAACTCATTTCCGATGTGCAGATTTATCACCAAAGCATTGAATGGAACAAAGATGAACAAGTTCAATGATTGAAGTGCAAGAGATCAAGGAGTAATGAAGATCAAGCATGTTATGCTTGAGGGGGAGCTGTTGGTGCAATTAAGCCCAAGCCTACACACTTGATCACTTCACATAAGCTTGATGTATTAGCATATCACTTGGAAAGCTTCATATGTACAACCTCTTGTAACCTTGAGCTATAATTACTCAGTGTAAAAGTGAAGTAAACCCACGAGGAGTTAGGAAGAATAGAATCTCGTAACTTTTGGTAGTTGAATCAAGAGATAATCAATCATATACTTTAGGATGCACTTTATTGGTAAAGATTTGAATTTGAATTCAAATCTTTGGCTCCAACAAAACCTATAAAAGATGAGACGAAAATCCCGTGTGTATCTCAAGGTTCCATGTACCTTCATTGAGAAGAGGAGCTCATCTCATAGCTCACTCATTCCACACTCATTGAGAAATTGACATTGGTTCTCGTGATCATTAGATACCATTCAATTAGTGCTCATTGGTCTGTGATTGTCAAGGACTGTAAATGTTGGGATAAATGCTCAACTTTCTAAACATAATTCTCTGCATATAGTTTATCATTTTTTATGATTCCACTCATGATTGGTAGCTTGTTAAGTTAATTGAAGTTCCCCAAAAGGAATTTTATTAATTGCTGCTGTACTCGGAGAATTGTGTAAAACTCTAAGTAGGTTTCTCAACCAAAATAGCAACTTTTAGACTATGAATCATATGCCTACCTATCTCTTTTGATCTTATCATTTGTGCATCATCTTCCAAGCAACATATATGATCATTTATGCTTATTAGCTAGCTAAGGAGGCCCAAAAGACTCTCCAGCCATCACTTATAGCAGGTGTGAAGCAGGTTTTAGCTGCACCAATTCATCTCTTGTGATTATCCACCATCTCCTCCAACACAAACGATGTCCAATTTCATATCTGCCTGAAGCGGCCATACCCTTAGATCATAGAATTACTTTATTAGATTCTTCCCCCCTTGGAAAAGATTTTCTTCCTAAAAAATAAAGCTATATATAATAACTATAGGCAATCCCCAAGCCTCTTGTTCTTAAATCAGAAGAACACGGTCATGTTCTGAAACTAGAAGAACATGTCTCATCTCTATGGTGGGATCCCTGTCCAAATGATTCAAAACACCTTCTCGCTTTGTACTTTGCTAAAGTGGTCAAAATAAAAATTAGTGAATGAATTAGAAGGGTGAATCTAAAAATATCCCTAGCCACTTCATTGTTTCTCAATATGCGATCTAGGCACAAACATATGAAATGGATGGATTCCAATTACTAGTCAAGTTTTGGGCATAACTAGTGCATGGACTTATTAACTAAGGTGGTATTCTTGTCCCGATCAGGACTTGGAGAACTCTTGATTCAATTTGATTTTGATTTGTAAAACTTGAAGTTTGATTGATCCAAACATCTAACTTGGATGTTTGTAAAATGGTTTACTCCCATACAATAATTACTTGATTTTTTCACCCATTTGGAGGACTACTATATCCTAATAGGATTGAAAATCTTATGTAAACTATAGGAGAATTTTTTTCCATTTACTTTGGTTCAACCTTACTATATCTTGACTAGTTCAAATTCAAAATGAAAATCTATCCACCTTAGGATACTTTCTCAAAGACTTTAGCTTAGAGTTCTTGGGAATTGTCATCCTAATGAGCTTCTAACTTATCTATTCTAGAGTATACTGGACTCTAGAAAGTCATGAGAGTTATGCTAGTAACTAGAAGAAAACCTAAATGAATAAAACAATTAACTAGAAGAAAACCTAAATGAATAAAACAATTAACTAGAAGAAAACCTAAATGAATAAAACAATCTTGGACTTGTCATCTTTTGAAGATGTTTAATTTAGTTATCTAGTTCCAATCGGCTAACCTTGGACTTTTGTGAAAGGAATCAGATACCATATCTATCAAGTTCTTATAGAGAACATCTATCTATGATGTTTAATTTAGTTATCTAGTTCCAATCGGTTAACCCTAGAATTTTGCAAAAGGAATTAGATACCATATCTTAGACAACTCCAAAAGATTTGGAAAGTGAAAGGAAATAACTAAAACTCTGTATGACTAATTCAAACTTCTAAGATATAAACTTGCTATGAGTCAAATACTTGATGATTGAAGACTCTAACTTCTCAAAGATCTGTTTCAACAAGATATTGAAGTATTTTTCCTATCTTTTAAGAGAAATTAACTAAATTCTCAAAAAAAGTTCATAGAGTAAATCTAAAACATCATCCAACCACAAGATGCTAGTGCGGTATCCAACATCAGTTTGTCAACCCACTAAGGTTCAATTGATGAATTTTTACTCAGATAATGCTTCACTTGGACTAAGTTCATGTGTATGTTCAACCTTTATGACTCCTTACTAGGAATGCGATTCTTGAGCATCGCGTTGAGTCAAAGGATTGAATTTACCAAGTTACACTAGGAACTTGATGCTTGACTTAGTCAATATATTCCTTAGTTGAAAGGATCTTTTCAATGCCAAAGTCCTACTTTTAGCTATTCTACAAGAGTGAATGTGAGGAATAATAACATGTTTGATAAACAAGGCTATCAATGCATGTGCCTGAGCATATCTACCATCCCAACAAATTTTCTCTATAGTAGATGCAGTAAGAACCACAACACAAAGAGGAACATGAAGAATATCACCATCTTCAATGCCATCTACATCACCTTCAACAATTGTGTTTGCAAGTGTAATAGGATGTTTGTCCACACCCTGCACAATATTCCATAGTCCTTTTGCAACCAATACATGATGCATCACGTAAGCCCATAATGGGTTATTGATACCATCCAACTTATCCTCAATGGCCAGCAAACAAAATACATCACTGCTTTTAGCCACATCCATTGACTAAAATACCATGATGCAGAAAAATGGTTATATCTCAAAAAGTTGAACATAACTACCTTGTTAAGATCTACTAAGTGTAGTAGACTTCGAGATACTTATATTGGCGAACCAAAACATGTACATATTTTTAGCACAAAAAGACAAAAATTGTCTGCATAAGCATTACGATCGTGTGTTTAGAGGCCTAAATGAGCTTAGATGGTGACTTTGACACCACAGAGCGAATGTGTTTTGATGTCCTGATCACGTTGAGCATGGTCACCAATTTTCATGTGATTCTATGACTCTAATTGGAGGGGTGTCGATGATGCCCTCGATGAAACGATGACCTACTCTGATACCAATTGTTGGAGTGCCAGGTCTGCACAAGCACACGAACAGCACAAGGAAGAAGAAGAAGCTTGGAGCACAACACATAATATTGAATGTATTACCAATAGAATATACAAAGATAAGTGACCCTTTAGGGTTATAGGTGTATATACAAGTCGGGGGAAAAAAAACTCTTGAAGAGGTAAAAAATTGCCCCGACAGTCCTAGTGTGTTCACACAATCACTACCTAAATATATCAATAGTTCCTACTCATGTCGATATCCATGTCTTCAATATGTACTTCAGTAGTGCTTCACATGTAGCTTGTATATATGCCTATAACCCTAACAGTTCACTTATCTTTCCTACATTCACTTGGTAATACATTCAATATTGTGTGTTGTGCTCCAAGCTTCTTCTTCTTCCTTGTGCTCTTTGCATGCTTTCACATGCCTCCATCTCCAATAATTGGTATCATAACAAGTCGTTGCTTCATCTAGTGCATCGTCAACACCCCTCCAATCACAATCTCAAAATCGCACAAAAATTGGTGAGCATACTCAGGCCGATTAGGAGTCTAAAATGGATTTGCTTTGTGGTATCGAGTTTTGGATATGAGCTCCTTTTGACCTCCAAATGGTGCTATCATAGTGCTTGTGTAGGCAATTTTTTCCTTTTGTGCCAAACATATATACAGGTTTCAGTCTGCGATTTGACGTGTTGAAAGTCTCCTAAAGGTTTAATAGAGCTTGACAAGGTAGTTTTGTTCAACTTTTTGAGATATAATCATTTTTCTCCATCAGGGTATTTTAGTGAGTGGCCATGGTTGAAAGCAATGTTGTAATCTGTATGCTGACTGTTGAGGACAAGTTGGATGGTACCAATTACCCATTATGTGCATATATGATGTGTCATGTACTGGTCACAAAAGGATTGTGGAATATTTTGTAGGGTGTTTATAAAAGACATACTACACTTGCAAATACAATTATTGAAGGTGATGCAGATGGTGTTGAAGATGAGAATCTTCAAATTCCTATTCGTGATGCAGTTCCTACTATACCTACTATACAACAACTTTTTTGGGATGGCAAATATGCTCAAACACATGCATAGATAGCTTTGTCTATCAAATGTGCCATTATCCCTCATATTTGCCCTTGCGAAATAGCAAAGGATGCTTGGGATACAGTTACCACTTTCTTCTAGGAAAGAAATGAGGCTCATGTTGCTTACCTCCAAAAACAATCAGAGAATGAGCATATGAATGCGTTCTATGGACAATTTTTTGACAAAGATCAAAGATTTTAAGGAACAATTGATTTTTATTGATGAAGTTTTGCTAGAGATTTCACTTGTGCAGATTGTTATGAATGGTCTTGCATATTCATATCAGAGTTTTGCTTCTACTCTTGGGTTGATGATGAAAGGAAATCCAAATGCCTTAACATTTGAGAAGTTAGTCCTTATTTTGTTGTAGGAAGATCACTCTAGATAGAACAAGTCCATTATCCATGTAGAGGATTAAGCTTTCTTAGCTAGTCAAAAGGGCAAAGGTAATTGGAGTTCATCTACTAGTAAGCAAAAAACTACTGATTTTGCACAGTCAAAAAAGGAAGAGAAAGATGAGAAGAAATTAGAAAAATATAAATTGTTTTGCAAATAGTATAAAGTAAATGATCATGTCATAAAGAATATGGAAAGAATAAAATCTCATGTTTTAAGCTTGTGCCCACATGCCAAGAGGCTTTCAAAGGGAAATTTCATGCTATTTATTGGGCCGTACAGGGCAAGGGTATGTTGTTTAAGAAAAATGGTGGTCAGCAGGTTCAAGGCCTTGCCCTCGGGTGCACACCCTATAGGGATGCCACCTGTGGGTCCCTTCTTGGCCAAGATAAATTTTCAAGTTAATCGATTAACATTCTTCTAAACCCCATGATGCATGGCATGTCTTTGCCTTGGGGTAAAATGATGCTTGGGCCACTGATAGGCCTAGTTTTTGGTGGTCGGCAAGTATGTAATCGATCATGCCGCAACTCCTTGAGTTCATAAGTCCACAAAATGTCATCTCATTCGTGCCTAAGGTTGGGGGATGCTTGAGGCTTCTTTCATGGTTGGGGTTTGTCCTAAGAGTTTAGTTCAATCGAAATTCATAAATACGTTCATGTTGTAGGTTGTGTCAATTTGTTGTAAGCTATTGCACCATAAGTCACACAAAAATATGTACCATAAGCTGATTGGGTCATTGTAACTCATGCGTGTTGTGAGTCACAATGATGTGTGGCATGTCCATGCCGTTTCTAGAACATATTACAGTGGGCCATCAAGAGGCCCCATTCCCTTGGTGGGAATTACCTAGGTAGATGCTTGTAGTCTGGGCTTTGACATGCCTGAGTAATTGTGGTAAGTTGGAATGTGCCCAAAAGGTATGCATGGAATGGTAGCAAAAGATTTTCCATTACAAAATGGGCTTGGACCCTTATCATTATATCTATGTGGGATGGAATAATGTTTACATAGAGTTGGCTTGGGGCCTTAGTGTTTTACTTGGGCTCGTACCTTGTGTGGAATGGCCCAATAAGCCGTTTTGACAAAAAAGAGCATGTGGACAACTAGTCATGAATTGACTTAGAGGGAGTAGCCATCCTTTTGAGAGTATGATCTTCTCAAAAGTCCTTAGATCGAAATTGGCACATTCAACCTAATTGGAGGCAAAGTGCCATGATCCAAATTGAAAGATCTACATTATGTTAGATTCAACTCATTTGGAGATTGGCATGTCCCGATACAATCGGAGTGGGGTGTGCCATCCTTGTAAATCCTAAGAAGTCCCTGTTGCTCTGAGCAAAAGTAGTAGTGTTATGTTGGCACCTCCCTTCAATAAGTTAAGTTTCCCTTAGATATGTAGTCACATGGCAACCCTCTGCAAGTTGGGCCACATCCTTAAGACACTCAAAACCTCAGATAAATTAATTTTCTCATCTATTTCAACAAGAAAAGAAGCATTTAGAAAAAAAAATCCCAAAAAAGTTCAAGAAAATTCTAAATAATAGAGAAAATTTCCTAATACTTTACAACAAGCTTCTCATGATTTGGGAAATGAAATGACCTCCAAACTACATGAAAAGCGTCAAATAAAAATCATGACATCTAATGAAAATGAAAAAACTAAGTAGAAAATGGTTTCAAAAGAGCTATGTACAACCAGTACATATATTGCAAGTTCTAGTTGATCCATAAAAAGCTTTAGTTTTATTAATGATATGCCTTGAGCCTTGAGATGTTGACTAGTGGTAGTGCTTCACCATTCACAAGTCTCTAATTGCATTGCACACCACTAAAGCATTTCTTTAATCTTGTATGGTCCTTCCCAATGAAGGGAGCCACTTGCCTCGCAATCCTGTCTGTAATTGTGGTCTATGTAAGAGAACAAGCATAGCAATTAGTAATCCTTTTGTCCATAAATTTCTATAATGAGCTTCCTTCCTTTTGTTTTGTTTCTCCTCCAACTGCCTTGTTGCATGTAGGCGAATTTCCTCTAGCTTATTGAGTGCAGATAGCCTAGTAAAGACCCCAGGATCCTTTCTTACCTACACAGATTCTGTTCGAGGTGAGCCATGTAAAAACTCAAAGGGTTCAATAGGGATTACTCCATAGACTTTTTGAAAGTGGGAGTATCTTGTTGCTTCTTTGCATGCCAACCTGTAGGCCCATGCTCTGCCTAGAGACGTAGTGCCCCATGTAGTGGGATTCAACATACATTCCTTCCTGAGAAAAGCTATCAATACTTTATTTGTGGATTCTACTTTTCCATTGACCCTTGGATAATATGCACAAGAAGTATGATGGAGAACATTGTACTTGTTAAAAACTTCATACAAAACTTTATTAACAAAATGGGTTCCTTGATTAGTGCAAATTTCAAGTGGACAACCAAACCTGCAAAAAATGTTGTTGTACAAGAAATCAACAACTATATGTGCTCTGCAATCTGGAGAAGCAATAGCTTTGGCCCACTTAGTAGCATAATCAGTTGCATCCAAAAAATACTTATCATTTCTTGGAAAAGATGCAAGAAAAATAGGCCCTATAAAATCTACCCCCACTTCTTAAATGGTTGCCATGATGTTGGAGATAACCAATGGATGTTGTCTCTACTTTGTGGGTTTTGTACAACATCTTTCACACACATCAGATGCCTGAGCCCCTCATCTAAATCTATGAATAATGTACTCCACCATAAGCCTACATCTAGGGTTCTATGCCTTATAATATGGCCAAGGATATTCCCACTACCAAGCCCTTTGTGTGCCATCTCAAGGATGTGGCTTGCCTCCTCTTCTTCCATGCACTTCCTAAGAAGATTATCCTTATCATATCTATAGTTTTCCTTCAATAAATATAAAACACCTAATCTTGATTAGTAACCTCTTTTCCTTTGCACAAAATTAGCTTTATTTGGATACTTACCAATCTTGATAAAATCTTTCATATATTCATACCATCCTCATGCTTTAACTCTGAATAGCTCAGCATCTAGGAATTCATCTTCCACTCTAATTGATGGGTCCTTTAGGATAATCCTAGGCTGATGATCAGCCATAACATTTTCCTTTTCCTGGTCTATGTACAACAGTGAAATGAAATTCTTGAAATAATAGAAGTCACCCCCATACTGAAAGAACTTGAAGAAGCTAGTAGGAGGTAGAAAAGTGAGTCGCAAATTGATGAAGTTCAGTCCAGCCAACTAGCATAGGACCAGTCCTTGAGCTTATGGCGACAAAGATAACAAGGGCTGGTCCAAAGATAAC